>JAINUG010001461.1:0-2500 GCA_029706075.1 Aldrovandia affinis
CCTATCACTACCCCTATTACCCCCTCTGTTTCCGCACTTCCCCCACCCCCACCACTACACCTCTTCCAGAGGCCGGGTCCATTCCTGTACTGGCATCCGCGCCCACGCAGGTTCTGGCGGTCCCCATCATTAAGTGGATACCAAAGACGGGGTAATATAACTACGCACGAAGCCAAAGGCATTAGGACTCGGTCACGGGGCCCTGTCCTGACACCGCCCCGGCTCCAGGCTCCTGCTTCCCACCCTGCCCCTGCGGCAGGTTTTTCCTCTGTTTCTGCCCAGGCTCCTGCTCCCGCTCCCAGGCCTGTTCCAGTGGCGTACCCGTTCCCTGCTATTGACCGGTCTCCAGCTTATGACGACTACATGGTTTATGACCAGTTCACTCTTCCACCCCCGCAACCGGCCATAGTCCCGGCCCTGGACTGGATCGCCCTACCTGGGGACTCCGGGCCATTTAAGTTCGGGCTAGGGAGGGCGCTGCCCCCCCATTCAGATCCCGCTCCGGACCCCCCCCAGGAGGGGGCACGTGTGGAGAGCAGCACCGGTGGCGTGGAGGCGACGGCCCCCCCCACAACAGCAGACTTGGTAACCCCACTAGAGTGGGGGGACACAAAGGAGCCAGAGGGAGCTGCAGAGGCCGGCTGGATGACCAGGCCAGTGAAGAAGAGGGCCATTTCCGGCGAGCATGAAGAGGCGAGGGGACCGAAACAGGCCCCCGCGATCCCGATCGACCCAAACCCTTTCCAGGCGCTGGCGGGGTCCGAAGGGGGGGCTGACTTTTGCACTGGAATGGACATTGAGCTGGCCTCCCCGTGCACGTACCCAGACTGGCCACTAGATGGCATCATAGACTGTGTTTCCGAGATTCCAACACCGCCAGGAGCGGGTGACTTGGGGGATTTGGGGGGGGCAAATGCCCCTTAAAGGGGGTCCGGCTGCTTGTTGATCAGTCTTATTGTTTGTTGAAATAAAGTTTGACTGAAGTTTTTGGTTTATGAAGCTTTTAGTTAAGAGTGATGTTAAAAGTGTTGTACTGTCATGATCTGTATAAAATAAATACAAAAAAAAATCTGTTCTTATCAGTTTAATATCTGATATGTCCCCCATCGGGGACTACATATTAAACGGATTTTTAGAACGGGAGTCGGAAAAGGAGCTTGCTCCGTCCGCTCCACGCATTGACCCTGTATGGCAGTGTATCAGGGAACAGTGCACCTCTCTTCCTTTGTGTCCAAAAACAGTCTGTCTGTGTGTGTGTGTGTGTGTGTGTGTGTGTGTGTGTGTGTGTGTGTGTGTGTGTGTGTGTGTGTGTGTGTGTGTGTCTCCACAGTGTGTGGTGTGTGTGTGTGAGTTTGAGTGAGTTTGTGTGAGTTTGTGTGAGTGTGGTGTGGTGAGTGGTGTGGTGAGTGTGTGGTGTGAGTGAGTGAGTGAGTGAGTGAGTGAGTTTGAGTGAGTGAGTGAGTGAGTGAGTGAGTTTGATGTTGTGTTTGATGTTGCTTTTTAATTCTGCAGCATCACAGGTGGCCAATGGAATGGAACGGAATGGAATGGCAGAGCCACGTGTGCCCTGTGTGTGGAGGTGTGAATGGGTGGCTGCTTGGAGGCGGAACACACTGACTTGGATGGGGACAGTGAACGTGGCTGGGGACAGGGACAGGGACAGGGCCATCGACAGGGCCATCCTGCCGTCCCTGTGGGTTTGGGGGGCCGGGGGGCCGGCGGCCAGAGGGGGGCAGTATGCGGTTATCGCTTCTCGTCCTTTTGGCTAAGATCAAAAAAAACTGAGTTGACGATGACTACCTCACTTACGGGTGGAGGATTACCGGCCAAATGGGCGCGGATTAAGAATACGGTGCGTTTCAGCTTGGGAGAGGACAAGGAGGTAAGACAGAGGTTTACACTTGATTTTTTTGCAATTGAGGTGATAAAGAAAGGGGCAAAACTCCCCCCGGAATATGTTTTATGCATGCAGGATTTCACGGCACAGGGTTTTATAGATATAAGTTTTCACCATAACAGGGATGCTATAAAGTTGGCTAACTTCATGTCAAGGTATACTAACCATCCGAACTTGGAGGGAGTTAATGTCGAACTCCTTGACGGTCCGGAGGTAAGGCCTTTGACGATTCACATGTACAACCCTTTCGTTTTGGAGTCTGATTTGATCATTTTCTTAAGTAGGTATTGTTTAGAGGTGAAGAGTGGGAAAAAACTTTTGAATAAGCATGGCTTTTGGAATGGGAAAAGGTCCTATATGGTCCGTTTTAAGAAGAACCCTGGCGGGCAAGGCTTTTCCTACCCGCCGAGGAGCTTTGCTATCGGGGTTGACAAGGGGTACCTACTGTTCCCGGGTCAGCCGGAGCATTGCAGGAGGTGCAATAAGGCCGGGCACATGAAAGATATGTGTCCGGAAGATTTGACCAAATGCCGCTTTTGTGCTTCGGGTGACCATACTAGCCGGGACTGTCAGGCCCCTAAGAAATGCAGCCTGTGTGGGTTG
>JAINUG010001461.1:7500-22261 GCA_029706075.1 Aldrovandia affinis
ATTCGGTAGCGAGGTGAATGTGATTATGTATGAGTGGGTGTTGCGGATGGGAGGTCACTCTTGTGTGCTCTGTCATTGGACGGAGTACATGGGAGTGGCTGATGAAGACTCGGCAGCATCAGTGTGCCTGTTGTGTGCGTCATCCTCAGTTCTCTGGGTAACCGGGGGGCTGGGGATGTACGCTAATACTATGTTTACGTCACCCGCTGCCTTCTGGGTAGTGGGTGGACGGATTCCGTCTCCTGCGGCCTTTTGGGTCGTAGGAGGACGATTTAGTTTAGGATTACGTCACCCTCGGCCTGTTGGTCGAGGGTGGACGGTGATGTGGCCCATGGCCTCCGGGTAACATGTTCCGGATGGTCGTGGGTTCACAATGCAATGGTTGCCTCATCCGTGGCCTCCTGGGTGAAACCAGGGGGTCGTGGGTGATTGTGTATCGAATGGCTGCGTCGTCTGCGGCCTTCTGGGTAAAACCAGGAGGTCGTGGGCGGCGTGTATGATATGGCTGCGTTGCCTGCGGCCTTCTGGGTAAAACCAGGGGGTCGTGGGTAGCGCGTATGGTATGGGATGCGCTGCCCTCTGCCTTCTGGGTAAAACCAGGGGGTAGTGGGTGGCGTGTATGATATGTGTAATGTCTTGTTTAAAGCTTTGTTTAAGTTGCGCATCATAATAAAAAGCCCCTTGTGGGCAAAAAAAAAAAAAAAAAAAAAAAAAAAAATCTGTTCTTATCAGTTTAATATCTGATATGTCCCCCATCGGGGGACTACATATTAAACGGATTTTTAGAACGGGGAGTCGGAAAAGGAGCTTGCTCCGTCCGCTCCACGCATTGACCCTGTATGGCAGTGTATCAGGGAACAGTGCACCTCTCTTCCTTTGTGTCCAAAAACAGTCTGTGTGTGTGTGTGTGTGTGTGTGTGTGTGTGTGTGTGTGTGTGTGTGTGTGTGTGTGTGTGTGTGTGTGTGTGTGTGTGTGTGTGGTGTGTGTGTGTGTGTGTGTGAGTTTGTGTGAGTTTGAGTGTGTGTGTGGTGGTGTGGTGTGGTGTGTGTGTGGTGTGGTGTGTGAGTGAGTGAGTGAGTGAGTGAGTGAGTGAGTGAGTGAGTGAGTGAGTGAGTGAGTTTGATGTTGTGTTTGATGTTGCTTTTTAATTCTGCAGCATCACAGGTAGCCAATGGAATGGAACGGAATGGAATGGCAGAGCCACGTGTGCCCTGTGTGTGGAGGTGTGAATGGGTGGCTGCTTGGAGGCGGAACACACTGACTTGGATGGGGACAGTGAACGTGGCTGGGGACAGGGACAGGGACAGGGCCATCGACAGGGCCATCCTGCCGTCCCTGTGGGTTTGGGGGTCGGGGGCGGCGGCCAGGGGGCAGTATGCGGTTATCGCTTCTCGGCCTTTTGGCTAAGATCAAGTGTCTGCTGCTTGCAGCGGACCCGAATGGGAGGTCACTCCTGTGTTTTCCGTTTTTGGGCGGAATGCACAGGGGTGGCTGAAAAATTCGGTAGCGAGTATGAATGTGATTATGTATGAGTGGGTGTTGCGGATGGGGAGAGTCACTCTTGTGTGCTCTGTCATTGGGCCGGAGTACATGGGAGTGGCTGATGAAGACTTCGGCAGCATCAGTGTGCCTGTTGTGTGCGTCATCCTCAGTTCTCTGGGTAACCGGGGGGGCTGGGGATGTGCGCTAATACTATGTTTACGTCACCCGCTGCCTTCTGGGTAGTGGGTGGACGGATTACGTCTCCTACGCCCTTTTGGGTAGTAGGAGGGCGTTTAGTTTAGGATACGTCATCCTCGGCCTGTTGGTCGAGGTGGGCCAGTACAATGGCCCATGGCCTCCGGGTAACATGTTCCGGATGGCGTGGGTTCCTGGGTGGTTGCCTCATCCGTGGCCTCCTGGGTGAAACCAGGGGGTCGTGGGTGATTGTGTATCGAATGGCTGCGTCGTCTGCGGCCTTCTGGGTAAAACCAGGAGGTCGTGGGCGGCGTGTATGATATGGCTGCGTTGCCTGCGGCCTTCTGGGTAAAACCAGGGGTCGTGGGTAGCGCGTATGGCATGGGATGCGCTGCCCTCTGCCTTCTGGGTAAAACCAGGGGGTAGTGGGTGGCGTGTATGATATGTGTAATGCTATGTGTAATGTTGTGCGTTTTGTTATGTAAATAAAAAGCCCCTTGATTCAGCCATCATAAAAATAAAAAAAAAAAAAAAAAAAAAAAAAAAATCTGTTCTTATCAGTTTAATATCTGATATGTCCCCCATCGGGGACTACATATTAAACGGATTTTTAGAAGGGGAGTCGGAAAAGGAGCTTGCTCCGTCCGCTCCACGCATTGACCCTGTATGGCAGTGTATCAGGGAACAGTGCACCTCTCTTCCTTTGTGTCCAAAAACAGTCTGTGTGTGTGTGTGTGTGTGTGTGTGTGTGTGTGTGTGTGTGTGTGTGTGTGTGTGTGTGTGTGTGTGTGTGTGTGTGTGTGTGTGTGGTGTGTGTGTTTGTTGGAGTGTGTGTGTGTGTGTGTGGTGTGGTGAGTGAGTGAGTGTGTGAGTGAGTGGTGAGTGAGTGAGTGAGTGAGTGAGTGAGTGAGTGAGTGAGTTGTGAGTGAGTGAGTGAGTGAGTGAGTTTGATGTTGTGTTTGATGTTGCTTTTTAATTCTGCAGCATCACAGGTAGCCAATGGAATGGAACGGAATGGAATGGCAGAGCCACGTGTGCCCCTGTGTGTGGAGGTGTGAATGGGTGGCTGCTTGGAGGCGGAACACACTGACTTGGATGGGGACAGTGAACGTGGCTGGGGACAGGGACAGGGACAGGGCCATCGACAGGGCCATCCTGCCGTCCCTGTGGGTTTTGGGGGTCCCGGGGGCGGCGGCCAGAGGGGGGCAGTATGCGGTTATCGCTTCTCGGCCTTTTGGCTAAGATCAGGTGACTGCTGCTGTGCGGCGGTCCCGGATGGGAGGTCACTCCTGTGTATTCCGTTTTAAGTGGGCGGAATGCACAGGGGTGGCTGAGGAAGATCGGTAGCGAAATGAATGTGTATTGTATGAATGTTGTGCTGTCGGATGGGAGGTCACTCCTGCATGTTCTGTCTCTGGACGGAATATGTAGGAGTGGCTGATGAAGACTCGGCAGCACGTGTGTGAATGTTGTGTGCGTCATCCTTGGTCCCCCGGGAAACCGGAGGATCGGGGATGGACGCTAATACTATGTGGTATCATGTCAAGATTTTTCATTTAGTTACACACTGTGTTGTATATAGCACTGGGTTTAAATTTAAAAGCAACTCTCCGAAATTATATAAGTATGTAGTGTAAATATGTAAAGTTTATGGATGTAAAAGCATGGGTTAGTTGTCCCCGATCCTCTGTCCACAATTGGGGATCGGGGCAACGAGTATGAATGACATGTGCACAGCGATCGTCCTCGGTTCTCTGGGTAAGACCGGAGGATCGTGGGCGACGTGTATGAAGAGAGCAGCGGAGGGATTAGATGCCCTTCGTGTGATTGGATGTGTTGTGTGTATGTTGGTGAGTTGTCCCTGATCCCTCGGTCTAATACCTGGGGGATCGGGGGCGACGAAGGTGAATGTAGCGAGGGGTTTAAACGCCCTTCGTGTTGCACGGGGTCGTCCTCGGTCCTCAGGGTAAAACCTGGGGATCGTGGGCGACATGTTTGAAGACGCAGCGGAGGGATTAGATGCCCTTCGTGTGTTGGATGTGCCGGGTGCAATGTGTGCATGGGCTGGTCGTCCTCGGTTCCCCGGACTAGGCCGGGGAGTTGTGGGCGATGGGTATGCATGCGGACGCAGCGGAGGGATTAGATGCCCTTCGTGTGTCTGCATGCACTGTGTGTGGGTTGTATTGCAATGCATTAGGTCGTCCTCTGCCCTCCGGGTGAAACTGGAGGGTAGTGGATTGGTAGTATGAAGATGCATCGAGTCGCATCCGAGGCTCGAATGTGTTGGATGGGCTGTGTAGGCATTGTATGTTTGTTAGAGCACTGGTGTAATTATAGCCTAAGATGGAGGAAAAAAAAAAAAAAAAAAAAAAAAAAAAAATCTGTTCTTATCAGTTTAATATCTGATATGTCCCCCATCGGGGACTACATATTAAACGGATTTTTAGAACGGGAGTCGGAAAAGGAGCTTGCTCCGTCCGCTCCACGCATTGACCCTGTATGGCAGTGTATCAGGGAACAGTGCACCTCTCTTCCTTTGTGTCCAAAAACAGTCTGTCTGTGTGTGTGTGTGTGTGTGTGTGTGTGTGTGTGTGTGTGTGTGTGTGTGTGTGTGTGTGTGTGTGTGTGTGTGTGTGGTGTGGTGTGGTGTGTGTGTGAGTTTGAGTGAGTTTGAGGGAGGGTGAGGGAGTGAGTTTGAGTGAGTGAGTGAGTGAGTGTGGTGAGTGGTGAGTGAGTGAGTGAGTGAGTGAGTGAGTGAGTGAGTGAGTGAGTTTGAGTGAGTGAGTGAGTGAGTGAGTGAGTTTGATGTTGTGTTTGATGTTGCTTTTTAATTCTGCAGCATCACAGGTAGCCAATGGAATGGAACGGAATGGAATGGCAGAGCCACGTGTGCCCTGTGTGTGGAGGTGTGAATGGGTGGCTGCTTGGGGCGGAACACACTGACTTGGATGGGGACAGTGAACGTGGCTGGGGACAGGGACAGGGACAGGGCCATCGACAGGGCCATCCTGCCGTCCCTGTGGGTTTTGGGGTCGGGGGCGGCGGCCAGAGAGGGCAGTATGCGGTTATCGCTTCTCGGCCTTTTGGCTAAGATCAGGTGACTGCTGCTGTGCGGCGGTCCCGGATGGGAGGTCACTCCTGTGTATTCCGTTTTTTGGGACGGAATGCACAGGGGTGGCTGAGAAGATCGGTAGCGAAGTGAATGTGATTTGTATGAATGTTGTGCTGTCGGATGGGAGGTCACTCCTGTATGTTCTGTCTCTGGACGGAATATGTAGGTGTGGCTGATGAAGACTCGTCAGCACATGTGTGAATGTTGTGTGCGTCATCCTTGGTCCCCCGGGAAACCGGAGGATCGGGGATGGACGCTAATAATGTGTTATATGTTATGTGAAAAAACCATAGTTGTATATGTTTCATGTTATATGTTTTTATGTTATAATCCTGTCTCTGTTCACTGTGTTGTATATAGCACATGGTGTGTCACTCTCCCTTGTTACATGTATTGGGCGTTTTGTATGGTTGCCCTCGATTCTCTGGGTAAAACTGGAGGATCGTGGGCGACTTGTCTGACTTGTATGGGATGTATGCGCAGCGGAGGGATTCGATGCCCTTCGTGCGTGATGCTAACCTTGCCCCTCTGGAAACCATGCCGGAGGGTCGAGGAAGGCGGCATGTATGGTGAACCGTCGTATGGTATGGATGTTGTCTAAGTCGTCCTCGGTTCTCTGGGTAAAAACCGGAGGATCGTGCGGCGCGCGCATGACGGCAGCTGCGGAGGGATTGGATGCCCTACGGGTGTTGGATGTATGGTGGCGCAGCGTGGGGATTAGATGCCCCTCGTGCGTTAATGAAGGTGCAGCGGAGGGATTGGATGCCCCTCGTGTACTGGATTGTTATATGTGTGCTCGGTGTATGTAGCCCTCAACCCTGGGGCTGTTAATCCCAGGGTCGACGGTGATTGGTATGAAGATACATCGATGGGAATGTGTAGTATGTTTTGAATGTTGGGTATGCACATACGGAGAAGAGTCTCGTCTGGTTGAATGGTTAGGAGCATGGGTGAATCGTTACGTAACTGTTAGACGTTTGATTTATTTATAATAAAAAATAAATAAAAAAATCTGTTCTTATCAGTTTAATATCTGATATGTCCCCCATCGGGGGACTACATATTAAACGGATTTTTAGAACGGGGAGTCGGAAAAGGAGCTTGCTCCGTCCGCTCCACGCATTGACCCTGTATGGCAGTGTATCAGGGAACAGTGCACCTCTCTTCCTTTGTGTCCAAAAACAGTCTGTCTGTGTGTGTGTGTGTGTGTGTGTGTGTGTGTGTGTGTGTGTGTGTGTGTGTGTGTGTGTGTGTGTGTGTGTGTGTGTGTGTGTGTGTGGTGTGGTGTGGTGTGGTGTGTGAGTTTGAGTGAGTTTGAGTGAGTTTGAGTGAGTGAGTGAGTGAGTGAGTGAGTGAGTGAGTGAGTGAGTGAGTGAGTGAGTGAGTGAGTGAGTGAGTGAGTGAGTGAGTGAGTTTGAGTGAGTGAGTGAGTGAGTGAGTGAGTTTGATGTTGTGTTTGATGTTGCTTTTTAATTCTGCAGCATCACAGGTGGCCAATGGAATGGAACGGAATGGAATGGCAGAGCCACGTGTGCCCTGTGTGTGGAGGTGTGAATGGGTGGCTGCTTGGAGGCGGAACACACTGACTTGGATGGGGACAGTGAACGTGGCTGGGGACAGGGACAGGGACAGGGCCATCGACAGGGCCATCCTGCCGTCCCTGTGGGTTTGGGGTCCGGGGGGCCGGCGGCCAGAGGGGGGCAGTATGCGGTTATCGCTTCTCGGCCTTTTGGCTAAGATCAGGTGACTGCTGCTGTGCGGCGGTCCCGGATGGGAGGTCACTCCTGTGTATTCCGTTTTAAGTGGGCGGAATGCACAGGGGTGGCTGAGGAAGATCCGGTAGCGAAATGAATGTGTATTGTATGAATGTTGTGCTGTCGGATGGGAGGTCACTCCTGCATGTTCTGTCTCTGGACGGAATATGTAGGAGTGGCTGATGAAGACTCGGCAGCACGTGTGTGAATGTTGTGTCGTCATCCTTGGTCCCCCGGGAAACCGGAGGATCGGGGATGGACGCTAATACTATGTGGTATCATGTCAATATTTTTCATTTAGTTACACACTGTGTTGTATATAGCACTGGGTTTAAATTTAAAAGCAACTCTCCGAAATTGTATAAGTATGTAGTGTAAATATGTAATGTTATGGATGTAAAAGCATGGGTTAGTTGTCCCCGATCCTCTGTCCACAATTGGGGATCGGGGCAACGAGTATGAATGACATGTGCACAGCGATCGTCCTCGGTTCTCTGGGTAAGACCGGAGGATCGTGGGCGACGTGTATGAAGAGAGCAGCGGAGGGATTAGATGCCCTTCGTGTGATTGGATGTGTTGTGTGTATGTTGGTGAGTTGTCCCTGATCCCTCGGTCTAATACCTGGGGGATCGGGGGCGACGAAGGTGAATGTAGCGAGGGGTTTAAACGCCCTTCGTGTTGCACGGGGTCGTCCTCGGTCCTCGGGGTAAAACCTGGGGATCGTGGGCGACATGTTTGAAGACGCAGCGGAGGGATTAGATGCCCTTCGTGTGTTGGATGTGCCGGGTGCAATGTGTGCATGGGCTGGTCGTCCTCGGTTCCCCGGACTAGGCCGGGGAGTTGTGGGCGACGGGTATGCATGCGGACGCAGCGGAGGGATTAGATGCCCTTCGTGTGTCTGCATGCACTGTGTGTGGGTTGTATTGCAATGCATTAGGGTCGTCCTCTGCCCTCCGGGTGAAACTGGAGGGTAGTGGACGACAGTATGAAGATGCATCGAGTCGCATCCGAGGCTCGAATGTGTTGGATGGGCTGTGTAGGCATTGTATGTTTGTTAGAGCACTGGTGTAATTATAGCCTAAGATGGAGGAAAAATAAAAAAAAAAAAAAAAAAAAATCTGTTCTTATCAGTTTAATATCTGATATGTCCCCCATCGGGACTACATATTAAACGGATTTTTAGAACGGGGAGTCGGAAAAGGAGCTTGCTCCGTCCGCTCCACGCATTGACCCTGTATGGCAGTGTATCAGGGAACAGTGCACCTCTCTTCCTTGTGTCCAAAAAAGTCAGTCTGTCTGTGTGTGTGTGTGTGTGTGTGTGTGTGTGTGTGTGTGTGTGTGTGTGTGTGTGTGTGTGTGTGTGTGTGTGTGTGGTGTGGTGTGGTGTGGTGTGTGAGTTTGAGTGAGTTTGAGTGAGTTTGAGTGAGTGAGTGAGTGAGTGAGTGAGTGAGTGAGTGAGTGAGTGAGTGAGTGAGTGAGTGAGTGAGTGAGTGAGTGAGTTTGAGTGAGTGAGTGAGTGAGTGAGTGAGTTTGATGTTGTGTTTGATGTTGCTTTTTAATTCTGCAGCATCACAGGTGGCCAATGGAATGGAACGGAATGGAATGGCAGAGCCACGTGTGCCCTGTGTGTGGAGGTGTGAATGGGTGGCTGCTTGGAGGCGGAACACACTGACTTGGATGGGGACAGTGAACGTGGCTGGGGACAGGGACAGGGACAGGGCCATCGACAGGGCCATCCTGCCGTCCCTGTGGGTTTGGGGGTCCGGGGGGCCGGCGGCCAGAGGGGGGCAGTATGCGGTTATCGCTTCTCAACTTTTGGCTAAGATCAAGTGACTGAGAAGCAGGATGGCTACTCCAATTACAGGAGCTTTGCCGGCCACAGGGGCGCGGCTTAAGAACACAGTGAGATTCCAAGCATCGCAGGAGAAGTGTAAGTTTTTCACGCACGAATTTTTTGTTAAAAAAATAGTCAAGGATTTACTTTCATTGGACAAAGATTCAGTTTATTGTTTGCAAGATTTTTCCAATCGTGGTTTTTTTGATTTAACCTTTTTTTCTGAAGCCGCGAGTGTTTTATGTTACAATAAAAGCAAGGGCTGTGAGAGGGCAACAGCAATGGAGGGGATCAGAGTGGAGCTACTCTGTTCCCAGGTCCAACGCCCTCTCACAGTCACATGTACAAACCCCTTTGTACCGGACATGGACATTATTGTTTTTTTTGAGCGTTTTTGTGCGGAGGTTAAGGAGGGGTCCAAGGTACTGGACCAGTTTGGTTTTGAACGGCAGGCGTCGGTTTATTGTGAAATTAAAAAAGACGAGCGGGGGTGGTTTTGGTTCACCCCGGAAGTTTTTCCATCGGGGCAGACAGGGGTTACCTGTATTACCCGGGCAGCCGATATACTGCAGGAGGTGTGGAGGATAGGGCACAGCAAGGATGTGTGTCAGGCCAGCAAATGCAGGTTTTGCCTTGCACATGACCATGAGGCAAAAGACTGCAAGGTTCCAAGGTCGTGCAGTCTGTGTGGGAAGGCCGACCATATGTTTTGAGCCTGCCGGACAGGAAGCACTCCTATGCGGAGCTCTTCCGGGTGGGTGAGGGGCAGGAGGTCGTGCCTTCCTTGGGGCCTCCCGGGAGGTGCTGCCCTCTGGTGGCACGGTGGTGGCAGCGCCGGCGCCAGCCGGTGCGAAGAGAAAGATCCGAAGGCGACCCCAGGAGTGCTCCAGGGCCCAGGAGGGCTGCAGCCGACGACCCGGATCCTGATCCTGGCCAGATAGCAGTGGAGAAACCGCCTCACGTCCTGCTCCGGGCCTTGCCCTGTCCCTGCCCTTGCCCTTGCCCCTGCCCCTGCCCCGGCCCCAGTCCCTGTCCCCCCTTCCTCATCCCAGAACCCTAATACTCCCCCGGTTTCTGCAGCACTCAGCCCGGCAAAAGTGTCGGGAACCCGAGAGGGTCAGGCCCTTAGTGGTCCACCAGTCCCTCCCGCTCCAGGTCCCAGCTCAGCGGACGGCGACGGGCGGTGGAGGTGGTAGCTCAGGAGGCGTGTGTCGCTGGAGCCTATTGACTCTGAGCCCGGAGAGGCATGGGGGATTCTCCTGGCCCTGAGGGGAGGAGGTTATGCAACGCCTCCGAGCACGCGGGAACAAGGAGAAGCGGGGTTCTTCACCGGCGAGGGCCGGCCGAGGAGGAGGGAAACCCCAAAGCCGATTTGAAACCACGAATAGTACGGCGTGCTTTCAAGTGGCAGGATGGATTCGGAGACGGAGACGGAGACGGAGACACTGTCTCCGAGGACTCCGGTGGAACATTTCTTCTCTACTATGTTGGGCTTTGAGTCTAAGCTGGGAGACCAGGCTGAGGCTATGGACTCGAGATCCCACCAACACCATCCGGACTGGTGGGGAGGGGAACTGATGCGGGTTATTGGGGCACTAGTTTGTTTTTGGGTGGTTTGTTTTTTGAGTGTGTATTGTTTTATAAGTAAAGTATTTAATTTGATTCCTTTTCACTGTAATTACCTTAAATGCACGGGGCCTTCGGGACCCGGTGAAGAGGGCGGCACTGTTCTCTCGCTCTCCTCCATGCAGGGGGACGTGTTCCTCCTGCAGGAGGTCCATTTGAAGATGAGGAGGACGTGTCCGCCTTCACTGAGAATGGGTGTGGGGGCCATCTGGGTGGTCGGTGGGGGGGTCCACTCAGATGGCGTGGGGATTTTGTTTAGGGTTTTTCTTTTGTTATTGAAGAGGTGGTGGGTTTTATTGCAGGTAGGGTGATTTTTGTTGATTTCACCTTTATGTTAGTAAAATACAGAGTTATTAATGTTTATGCCCCCGCCCAGGGGGGTCGCAGGCTGGAGGTCATCCGGGAGCTCCCCGGGTGCCTCTCGACCTCGCGGTCCCTCATCCTGGGTGGGGATTTCAATATATGTTTGGATGTGGGGAGAGGGGGCTCGGGCGGGAGAGGAGGGGTGGATTACTCCGCAAGGGCTTTAGGGGTGGTGGGAGACTTTGGGTTAACCGATGCGTTCCGGACGGTGCACCCGGGGGACGCTGGTTACACGTGGCGTAACTCCAGGGGGTTCGCGAGCCGCCTGGACTACATTTTCGTGGGAGGGGATATGTGGTATGAAGTGTGTTCTTCTTCCCTCGTGGGCGTCGGACCACGACATGCTACAGTCTCTCTGCCCACGGACGGGCCGAAAGTGGGGGTCAGGCTTCTGGCGGCTTAACACCCTGCTGCTGGAGGCCGAGGCCTTTAAGGCGGTCTTCACGTCCTTTTATAGGTCAGTACGGGCTATGAGGCCAATGTATGCATCAGTGGTAGAGTGGTGGGGGCGGCTAAGTGCCGTCTACTTAAAATTCTGCCGGCGGTTTGCGGCATGGCGCGGCGGAGAGGGATAGGGCAGGGGTGGCCAAGGTTTCGGCTGACCTGTCTTATCTCCATGGCTGCTTCAACCGTGGCGCGAGCACGTTGACTGGGCCCCTCACGGGGGTGAAAGGGCGGCTCGGGGGCTGTTGGAGGCGAGGGCGAAGGCCCTGGCCTTCCAGGCCCGGCTGAGGGAGTTGGAGGAGGGGAGAAGCCCTCCGCCTACTTCTTTCAGGCCGCCAGGGCGCGGCGGGCGCACCTGCCTTTGCGGGTCTCGCGGCCCGATGGAACCGTGGCTGAGGGCTCGGCGATGTTGGCAGTGGCAGAGGCCTACTATGCTGAGCTCTTCAGCAGGCGGGCCTGTGATCCGGTGGCGGAGGCTGCCCTCCTGGATTGTGTCTCGGCTCGGCTGGAAGCGAGGGCGCAGTCTATGGAGGCGGGCGTGTCACTGGAAGAAGTGAGGGCGCTGCTGTCCCTACGGGACGAGGCGGTCGCCCGGGCACGATGGGTTACCTAAGGAGTTTACAACGCCTTTTGGGAGCTCATTGGGCCCGACCTGCTGGAGGTTTACAGGGCCCTCCTGGAAAGGGGTCCTTGTCAGCCTCCATGCGGAAAAGTGTTGGCGCTCCTCTTCAAGGGGGCGACAGGACTGACCTGGCGAACTGGCGTCCGCTGACCCTGCTAACGGTGGATTATAAAGTACTTGCGAAAGTGCTTGTGATCCGTCTGCGGCGGAGTGATGGGGGCGCTGGTGAGTCGGGACCAGACCTGTGGGGTTCCCGGGCGCAGCTGCGCCTGGAACCTGGTCCTCCTGCGGGGATGTGTTGGACTGGAGTCGAGGATAGACATCTGCCTTTGGCCCTGGTCAGTATTGATCAGGAAGGCCTTCGACCGGGTCCAGCACGGGTTCCTGCATGGGGTCCTGAAGCGGATGGGGTTTGGGCCCCGGTTCATTGGCTGGGTGCGCACGCTGTACGCGGGAGTGTACAGCTGCGTGCGGGTGAATGGGTTCCTGGCGGGCGGTGGAGCAGTTGGGGGTGCGGCAGGGATATCCGCTCTCTCCTCTGCTCGTCTTGTTCATGGAGCCCTTCGCTGAGCTGGTGCGTCGGGACCCGGGCGTCGGCGAGTGCGGCTGCCGGGGCGTCCGGCGAGTTCTGAAGATTCAGCAGTACGCTGATGACACAACTATGTTTGTGTCGTCCGCACGCTCGCTGGGTCGGATTCGGGCTCTGACCGACCTCTTTGGGGCTGGTACAGGCTCGAAGGTGAACCTTGCCAAGTCCTCGGTGCTGTACTGCGGCTGCTGGAGGGGCGACAGAAGTGGCGGTGGGTTTAGTGTGTGCACGGTGGGCTTAAGATCTTGGGCGTCCGGTTCTTTGCGACAGCGCGGCTTTGAACTGGGAGGCCAGGCTCAACCTGGGGCGCACCAGACTGGGAGTCTGGACCCGCCGTCAGCTGTCACTGACTGGCAGGGTCGTGGTGGTGCGGTCAGTGCTCTTGCCGCTCCTCATTCACCTGGCGTCACGTGTTCCCGGTCCCTGCTCGTACCAAGCTCGCCCTCACGAGGCTGGTTTTCGGTTCTTGTGGGGCGGTAGGTATGAGTACGTGAGCCGGGAGCTAATGTACATGCCGGTGTCTGGGGCGGGCGTCCCCAGGATCCCGTTGGTGGATGTGCTGCACGCCTGTTTCATGAGTAGGATTTTCCTCGAGAGGGCGCCTCACGGGTGCTATTACTTCGCCAGGTTTTACCTGGCGGGGTTCTTTAGGCACCTGGTGGCGCTCTCTCACGTGGTGCCACGTTCGGAGACTCCGTCCCCGGGTTATAGGTCAGTTCTACGGTTCCTGCGCCAGTGTCCTTCGCCCGTTACGCGGGAGAGGCCACTGACCACAGGCCCTGTACGCCAGGCTGGCGTCTCGGCAGGTCGTGACCCGTCCGGAGTACCCGCAGGGGTGGTCTGGAGTAGGGTGTGCGGCGGCGGGGCGCCGGGTGCCGTGCGTGACCTACAATGGCGATGCGCTCTGGGCCGTCTGCCGGTGCGGGAGATCCTGCACCGGCACGGATGCGCTGCCAGCCCCTTGTGTCCCAGAGGTGTGGGGCACCGGAAAGCGGTGTCTCACGTTTTCTGGGACTGTCCTTTCAGGGGAGTTCTGGACCTTGGTCGGGGTCTCCTGCGGAGGGTCGGGCCTGGCCACGTGCTGTCGCGGGACGGGGTGGTCTACCGGCGCGGCCTGGGGTTACTGCCGTCAGTGACCTCGGGTGTCCTCTGGGACGTGTTGGGGTACGCAAAGTGGGCACTCTGGGAGGATAGGGCTTTTGTTGTGGGAAAAAGGGTGAACATTTTGACGCCGTCGCACCTGTTCTACCGGTTCGCGGGAGGGTGGTAAGCGGATCCGGATGGATAGGGCGGTGCACGGCCGGAACTGGGTGTTAGAACGGTGGGGGTTTTAGTGGGTTGATTTGAGGGTTTTGTTCTTTTCGGTTTTCTTTTTCTTTTCCTTATCCTTTTCTTTTGCTTATCCCTTTCCTATTACATTACCTTTCTTTAAAGTTTAATATATGTGATATGTTGTTGGTTTTTTGTTTGTTGTCGTGTTGTGTCAGAAAATATCTGACTTTGGTTGTTTTCATGATTTTGCTTAAAGGTTAAGGTTCTTTTTTGGGTTTTTTTTTTTTTTTTTTGTGGTTTGTTTAGTGGAAATGTATATTGTTTGATGGGTTCATTGAATGAGCGAAGAATGTAAAATTTGAGTTTTATAATAAAAAATATAAAAAAATCTGTTCTTATCAGTTTAATATCTGATATGTCCCCCATCGGGACTACATATTAAACGGATTTTTAGAACGGGAGTCGGAAAAGGAGCTTGCTCCGTCCGCTCCACGCATTGACCCTGTATGGCAGTGTATCAGGGAACAGTGCACCTCTCTTCCTTTGTGTCCAAAAAACAGTCTGTCTGTGTGTGTGTGTGTGTGTGTGTGTGTGTGTGTGTGTGTGTGTGTGTGTGTGTGTGTGTGTGTGTGTGGTGTGGTGTGGTGTGGTGTGAGTTTGAGTGAGTTTGAGTGAGTTTGAGTGAGTTTGAGTGAGTGGTGGAGTGAGTGAGTGAGTGAGTGAGTGAGTGAGTGAGTGGAGTGAGTGAGTGAGTGAGTGAGTGAGTTTGAGTGAGTGAGTGAGTGAGTGAGTGAGTTTGATGTTGTGTTTGATGTTGCTTTTTAATTCTGCAGCATCACAGGTAGCCAATGGAATGGAACGGAATGGAATGGCAGAGCCACGTGTGCCCTGTGTGTGGAGGTGTGAATGGGTGGCTGCTTGGAGGCGGAACACACTGACTTGGATGGGGACAGTGAACGTGGCTGGGGACAGGGACAGGGACAGGGCCATCGACAGGGCCATCCTGCCGTCCCTGTGGGTTTGGGGGTCCGGGGGGCCGGCGGCCAGAGGGGGGGCAGTATGCGGTTATCGCTTCTCGGCCTTTTGGCTAAGATCAAGTGTAGTATCTGTTCTTATCAGTTTAATATCTGATATGTCCCCCATCGGGGGGGACTACATATTAAACGGATTTTTAGAACGGGAGTCGGAAAGGAGCTTGCTCCGTCCCGCTCCACGCATTGACCCTGTATGGCAGTGTATCAGGGAACAGTGCACCTCTCTTCCTTTGTGTGCAAATGCAGTCTGTGTGTGTGTGTGTGGTGTGTGTGTGTGTGTGTGTGTGTGTGTGTGTGGTGTGGTGTGGTGTGTGAGTTGAGTGAGTTTGAGTGAGTTTGAGTGAGTTTGGTGAGTGAGTGAGTGAGTGAGTGAGTGAGTGAGTGGTGAGTGAGTGAGTGAGTGAGTGGAGTGAGTGAGTTTGGTGAGTGAGTG
>JAINUG010001462.1:0-22257 GCA_029706075.1 Aldrovandia affinis
ATCCATATTTTTGCTAAATGTGTTGTAGTACTTGTAACATATTTTTTATGGATAAAGGTTGACGTCGCTTGCTAGCTAGCTTGCTAAATGTCAACAACACAGCCACGATTCGAATTTGTTTGATTTTGGTCACCCGTGGCAACTAAAAAACGAGCACCGCCTCTGCGCCCCTCCTCCGCGAGTCCCAGCTCTGTGTTCACAAAATATCCAAAGCGGAGCGCACGCCGATTTCAGGCAGAATACGCTCCGCAGTGTGAATGCGCCTTAGAAAAAACTTTGTCATTTGCCTACTCAAGGCTTGGAGGCAAATTTTTCATTTCACTGGTTGTTTCAGAAAACTTTGCCATTGGCCTTTTCACCAAATTGAGGCTATGTTTTTTCATTTCACTTATACTGTCTGAGCAGAAACTTTTCCATTGCCCTATTGAAGCCTGTTAGGGCAGAACCTCCCAATTCACTTTACAGTCCTAGAAAAACTTTGTCATTGGCCTACTCAAGGCTTGGAAGCATATTTTTAATTTCACTGTTGGTACTGTCTTAGCAGAAACTTTGCCATTGGCCTATTGAAACCTGTTAGGCGGAACCTCCCAATTCACTTTACAGGCTTAGAAAAACTTTGTCATTTGCCTATTCAAGGCTTGAGGCAGATTTTTCATTTCACTGGTTGTTTCAGAAAAACTTTGCCATTGGCCTTTTCACCACATTGAGGCTATGTTTTTTCATTTCACTTGTACATTTTTAGCAGAAACTTTGCCATTGGCCTTTTACCATATTGAGGCTATGTTTTTTCATTTCACTTGTAATGTCTTAGCAGAAACTTTGCCTTTGCCCTATTGCAGCCTGTTAGGGCGGAACCCAATTCACTTTACAGTCTTCAGAAAAAAACATTGTCATTTGCCTATTCAAGGCTTGGGAACAAATATTTAATTTCACTTGTAATGTCTTAGCAGAAACTTTGCCATTGGCCTATTGAAGCCTGTTAGGGCGGAACCTCCCAATTCACTTTACAGTCTTAGAAAAAACTTTGTAATTTGCCTACTCAAGGCTTGAGGCACATTTTTCATTTCACTGGTTGTTTCAGAAAAACTTTGCCATTGGCCTTTTCACCAAATTGAGGCTATGTTTTTTCATTTCACTTATACTGTCTTAGCAGAAACTTTGCCATTGCCCTATTGAAGCCTGTTAGGGCAGAACCTCCCAATTCACTTTACAGTCTTAGAAAAACGTTGTCATTTGTCTATTCAAGGCTTGGAGGCAAATTTTTCATTTCACTTGTACTGTTTCAGAGAAACTTTGCCATTGGCCTTTTCACCACATTGAGGCTATGTTTTTTCATTTCACTTGTACTGTCTTAGCAGAAACGTTGCCTTTGCCTTATTGCAGCCTGTTAGGGCGGAACCTCCCAATTCACTTTACAGTCTTCGAAAAAACATTGTCATTTGCCTACTCAAGGCTTGGGAACAAATATTTCATTTCACTTGTAATGTCTTAGCAGAAACTTTGCCATTGGCCTATTGAAGCCTGTTAGAGTGGAACCTCCCAATTCACTTTGCAGACTTAGAAAAAACTTTGTCATTTGCCTACTCAAGGCTTGGAGGCAAATTTTTCATTTCACTGGTTGTTTCAGAAAAAACTTTGCCATTGGCCTTTTCACCAAATTGAGGCTATGTTTTTTCATTTCACTTATACTGTCTGAGCAGAAACTTTTCCATTGCCCTATTGAAGCCTGTTAGGGCAGAACCTCCCAATTCACTTTACAGTCCTAGAAAAAACTTTGTCATTGGCCTACTCAAGGCTTGGAAGCATATTTTTAATTTCACTCGGTACTGTCTTAGCAGAAACTTTGCCATTGGCCTATTGAAACCTGTTAGGGCGGAACCTCCCAATTCACTTTACAGGCTTAGAAAAAACTTTGTCATTTGCCTACTCAAGGCTTGGAGGCAATTTTTCATTTCACTGGTTGTTTCAGAAAAAACTTTGCCATTGGCCTTTTCACCACATTGAGGCTATGTTTTTTCATTTCACTTGTACTGTTTTAGCAGAAACTTTGCCATTGGCCTTTTTACGATATTGAGGCTATGTTTTTTCATTTCACTTGTAATGTCTTAGCAGAAACTTTGCCTTTGCCCTATTGCAGCCTGTTAGGGCGGAACCTCCCAATTCACTTTACAGTCTTCGAAAAAACATTGTCATTTGCCTACTCAAGGCTTGGGAACAAATATTTCATTTCACTTGTAATGTCTTAGCAGAAACTTTGCCATTGGCCTATTGAAGCCTGTTAGGGCGGAACCTCCCAATTCACTTTACAGTGTTAGAAAAAACTTTGTAATTTGCCTACTCAAGGCTTGGAGGCACATTTTTCATTTCACTGGTTGTTTCAGAAAAACTTTGCCATTGGCCTTTTCACCAAATTGAGGCTATGTTTTTCATTTCACTTATACTGTCTTAGCAGAAACTTTGCCATTGCCCTATTGAAGCCTGTTAGGCAGAACCTCCCAATTCACTTTACAGTCTTAGAAAAACGTTGTCATTTGTCTACTCAAGGCTTGGAGGCAAATTTTTCATTTCACTTGTACTGTCTTAGCAGAAACTTTGCCATTGGCCTTTTCACCACATTGAGGCTATGTTTTTTCATTTCACTTGTACTGTCTTAGCAGAAACTTTGCCTTTGCCTTATTGCAGCCAACTTTACAGTCTTAGAAAAAACATTGTAATTTGCCTACTCAAGGCTTGGGAACAAATATTTCATTTCACTTGTAATGTCTTAGCAGAAACTTTGCCATTGGCCTATTGAAGCCTGTTAGGGCGGAACCTCCCAATTCACTTTACAGTCTTAGAAAAAACTTTGTAATTTGCCTACTCAAGGCTTGGAGGCAGATTTTTCATTTCACTGGTTGTTTCAGAAAAAACTTTGCCATTGGCCTTTTCACCACATTGAGGCTATGTTTTTTCATTTCACTTGTACTGTTTTAGCAGAAACTTTGCCATTGGCCTTTTTACGATATTGAGGCTATGTTTTTTCATTTCACTTGTAATGTCTTAGCAGAAACTTTGCCTTTGCCCTATTGCAGCCTGTTAGGGCGGAACCTCCCAATTCACTTTACAGTCTCAGAAAAACATTGTCATTTGCCTACTCAAGGCTTGGGAACAAATATTTCATTTCACTTGTACTGTCAAGGCCATTGCCATTGGCCTTTTCACCACATTGAGGCTATGTTTTTTCATTTCACTTGTACTGTCTTAGCATTTTTTTTGCCATTGGCTTATTGAAGCCTGTTAGGGCGGAACCTCCCAATTCACTTTACAGTCTTATGAAAAACTTTGTAATTTGCCTACACAAGGCTTGGAGGCACATTTTTCATTTCACTGGTTGTTTCAGAAAAAACTTTGCCATTGGCCTTTTCACCAAATTGAGGCTATGTTTTTTCATTTCACTTATACTGTCTTAGCAGAAACTTTGCCATTGCCCTATTGAAGCCTGTTAGGGCAGAACCTCCCAATTCACTTTACAGTCTTAGAAAAATTTTGTCATTTGTCTACTCAAGGCTTGGAGGCAAATTTTTCATTTCACTTGTACTGTCTTAGCAGAAACTTTGCCATTGGCCTTTTCACCACATTGAGGCTATGTTTTTTCATTTCACTTGTACTGTCTTAGCAGAAACGTTGCCTTTGCCTTATTGCAGCCTGTTAGGCGGAACCTCCAATTCACTTTACAGTCTAGAAAAAACTTTGTCATTTGTCTACTCAAGGCTTGGAGGCAAATTTTTCATTTCACTTGTACTGTCGTAGCAGAAACTTTGCCATTGGCCTTTTCACCACATTGAGGCTATGTTTTTTCATTTCACTTGTACTGTCTTAGCAGAAACGTTGCCTTTGCCTTATTGCAGCCTGTTAGGGCGGAACCTCCCAATTCACTTTACAGTCTTAGAAAAAACATTGTAATTTGCCTACTCAAGGCTTGGGAACAAATATTTCATTTCACTTGTAATGTCTTAGCAGAAACTTTGCCATTGGCCTATTGAAGCCTGTTAGAGTGGAACCTCCCAATTCACTTTGCAGACTTAGAAAAAACTTTGTCATTTGCCTACTCAAGGCTTGGAGGCAAATTTTTCATTTCACTGGTTGTTTCTGAAGAAATTTGCCATTGGCCTTTTCACCAAATTGAGGCTATGTTTTTTCATTTCACTTATACTGTCTGAGCAGAAACTTTTCCATTGGCCTATTGAAGCCTGTTAGGCAGAACCTCCCAATTCACTTTACAGTCCTAGAAAAACTTTGTCATTTGCCTATTCAAGGCTTGAGGCAAATTTATTTAAAAAAATTCTGTTTCAGAAAAACCAAGCCATTGGCCTTTTCACCAATTTGAGACTCTTTTTTTCAATTCACTTGTTCAGTCTTAGAAGAAAATTTGCCATTGGCCTTTTTCACCAAATTGAGGCTATGTTTTTTCAATTCACTTGTACAGTCTTTGAATTGTTTTTGCAATTGGCCTATTCAAGCCTGTTAGTATAGAACCTCCCTACGCACTTTACTGTCTCAGTAAAAACTTTGTCATTTGCCTATTCAAGGCTTGAGGCAAATTTATTTAAAAATTCTGTTTCAGAAAAACCAAGCCATTGGCCTTTTCACCAATTTGAGACTCTTTTTTCAATTCACTTGTTCAGTCTTAGAAGAAAATTTGCCATTGGCCTTTTTCACCAAATTGAGGCTATGTTTTTTCAATTCACTTGTACAGTCTTTGAATTTTTTTGCAATTGGCCTATTCAAGTCTGTTAGTATAGAACCTCCCTACGCACTTTACTGTCTCAGTAAAAACTTTGTCATTTGCCTATTCAAGGCTTGGAGGCAAATTTATTTAAAAATTCTGTTTCAGAAAACCAAGCCATTGGCCTTTTCACCAATTTGAGACTTTTTTCAATTCACTTGTTCAGTCTTAGAAGAAGATTTGCCATTGGCCTTTTTCCAAATTGAGGCTATGTTTTTCAATTCACTTGTACAGTCTTTGAATTTTTTTTTGCAATTGGCCTATTCAAGTCTGTTAGTATAGAACCTCCCTACGCACTTTACTGTCTCAGTAAAAACTTTGTCATTTGCCTATTCAAGGCTTGGAGGCAAATTTATTTTAAAAAATTATGTTTCAGAAAAACCAAGCCATTGGCCTTTTCACCAATTTGAGACTCTTTTTTCAATTCACTTGTTAAGTCTTAGAAGAAGATTTGCCATTGGCCTTTTTCACCAAATTGAGGCTATGTTTTTCAATTCACTTGTACAGTCTTTGAATTGTTTTTGCAATTGGCCTATTCAAGCCTGTTAGTATAGAACCTCCCTACGCACTTTACTGTCTCAGTAAAAACTTTGTCATTTGCCTATTCAAGGCTTGGAGGCAAATTTATTTAAAAATTCTGTTTCAGAAAACCAAGCCATTGGCCTTTTCACCAATTTGAGACTCTTTTTTTCAATTCACTTGTTCAGTCTTAGAAGAAGATTTGCCATTGGCCTTTTTCACCAAATTGAGGCTATGTTTTTTCAATTCACTTGTACAGTCTTTGAATTTTTTTGCAATTGGCCTATTCAAGTCTGTTAGTATAGAACCTCCCTACGCACTTTACTGTCTCAGTAAAACTTTGTCATTTGCCTATTCAAGGCTTGGAGGCAAATTTATTTAAAAATTCTGTTTCAGAAAAACCAAGCCATTGGCCTTTTCACCAATTTGAGACTCTTTTTTCAATTCACTTGTTCAGTCTTAGAAGAAGATTTGCCATTGGCCTTTTTCACCAAATTGAGGCTATGTTTTTTCAATTCACTTGTACAGTCTTTGAATTTTTTTGCAATTGGCCTATTCAAGTCTGTTAGTATAGAACCTCCCTACGCACTTTACTGTCTCAGTAAAAACTTTGTCATTTGCCTATTCAAGGCTTGGAGGCAAATTTATTTAAAAAATTCTGTTTCAGAAAACCAAGCCATTGGCCTTTTCACCAATTTGAGACTCTTTTTCAATTCACTTGTTCAGTCTTAGAAGAAAATTTGCCATTGGCCTTTTTCACCAAATTGAGGCTATGTTTTTTCAATTCACTTGTACAGTCTTTGAATTTTTTTTGCAATTGGCCTATTCAAGTCTGTTAGTATAGAACCTCCCTACGCACTTTACTGTCTCAGTAAAAACTTTGTCATTTGCCTATTCAAGGCTTGGAGGCAAATTTATTTAAAAAAATTCTGTTTCAGAAAACCAAGCCATTGGCCTTTTCACCAATTTGAGACTCTTTTTTCAATTCACTTGTTCAGTCTTAGAAGAAAATTTGCCATTGGCCTTTTTCACCAAATTGAGGCTATGTTTTTTCAATTCACTTGTACAGTCTTTGAATTTTTTTGCAATTGGCCTATTCAAGTCTGTTAGTATAGAACCTCCCTACGCACTTTACTGTCTCAGTAAAAACTTTGTCATTTGCCTATTCAAGGCTTGGAGGCAAATTTATTTAAAAAATTCTGTTTCAGAAAAACCAAGCCATTGGCCTTTTCACCAATTTGAGACTCTTTTTTCAATTCACTTGTTCAGTCTTAGAAGAAAATTTGCCATTGGCCTTTTTCACCAAATTGAGGCTATGTTTTTTCAATTCACTTGTACAGTCTTTGAATTTTTTTTGCAATTGGCCTATTCAAGTCTGTTAGTATAGAACCTCCCTACGCACTTTACTGTCTCAGTAAAACTTTGTCATTTGCCTATTCAAGGCTTTGAGGCAAATTTATTTAAAAAATTCTGTTTCAGAAAACCAAGCCATTGGCCTTTTTCACCAATTTGAGACTCTTTTTTCAATTCACTTGTTCAGTCTTAGAAGAAAATTTGCCATTGGCCTTTTTCACCAAATTGAGGCTATGTTTTTTCAATTCACTTGTACAGTCTTTGAATTTTTTTGCAATTGGCCTATTCAAGTCTGTTAGTATAGAACCTCCCTACGCACTTTACTGTCTCAGTAAAAACTTTGTCATTTGCCTATTCAAGGCTTGAGGCAAATTTATTTAAAAATTCTGTTTCAGAAAACCAAGCCATTGGCCTTTTCACCAATTTGAGACTCTTTTTTCAATTCACTTGTTCAGTCTTAGAAGAAAATTTGCCATTGGCCTTTTTCACCAAATTGAGGCTATGTTTTTTCAATTCACTTGTACAGTCTTTGAATTTTTTGCAATTGGCCTATTCAAGTCTGTTAGTATAGAACCTCCCTACGCACTTTACTGTCTCAGTAAAAACTTTGTCATTTGCCTATTCAAGGCTTGGAGGCAAATTTATTTTAAAAATTCTGTTTCAGAAAACCAAGCCATTGGCCTTTTCACCAATTTGAGACTCTTTTTTCAATTCACTTGTTCAGTCTTAGAAGAAAATTTGCCATTGGCCTTTTTCACCAAATTGAGGCTATGTTTTTTCAATTCACTTGTACAGTCTTTGAATTTTTTTGCAATTGGCCTATTCAAGTCTGTTAGTATAGAACCTCCCTACGCACTTTACTGTCTCAGTAAAAACTTTGTCATTTGCCTATTCAAGGCTTGAGGCAAATTTATTTAAAAATTCTGTTTCAGAAAACCAAGCCATTGGCCTTTTCACCAATTTGAGACTCTTTTTCAATTCACTTGTTCAGTCTTAGAAGAAGATTTGCCATTGGCCTTTTTCACCAAATTGAGGCTATGTTTTTTCAATTCACTTGTACAGTCTTTGAATTTTTTTTGCAATTGGCCTATTCAAGTCTGTTAGTATAGAACTCCTCCCTACGCACTTTACTGTCTCAGTAAAAACTTTGTCATTTGCCTATTCAAGGCTTGGAGGCAAATTTATTTAAAAAATTCTGTTTCAGAAAACCAAGCCATTGGCCTTTTCACCAATTTGAGACTCTTTTTTCAATTCACTTGTTCAGTCTTAGAAGAAAATTTGCCATTGGCCTTTTTCACCAAATTGAGGCTATGTTTTTTCAATTCACTTGTACAGTCTTTTGAATTTTTTTGCAATTGGCCTATTCAAGTCTGTTAGTATAGAACCTCCCTACGCACTTTACTGTCTCAGTAAAAACTTTGTCATTTGCCTATTCAAGGCTTGGAGGCAAATTTATTTTAAAAATTCTGTTTCAGAAAACCAAGCCATTGGCCTTTTCACCAATTTGAGACTCTTTTTTCAATTCACTTGTTCAGTCTTAGAAGAAAATTTGCCATTGGCCTTTTTCACCAAATTGAGGCTATGTTTTTTCAATTCACTTGTACAGTCTTTGAATTTTTTTGCAATTGGCCTATTCAAGTCTGTTAGTATAGAACCTCCCTACGCACTTTACTGTCTCAGTAAAAACTTTGTCATTTGCCTATTCAAGGCTTGGAGGCAAATTTATTTTAAAAATTCTGTTTCAGAAAACCAAGCCATTGGCCTTTTCACCAATTTGAGACTCTTTTTTCAATTCACTTGTTCAGTCTTAGAAGAAAATTTGCCATTGGCCTTTTTCACCAAATTGAGGCTATGTTTTTTCAATTCACTTGTACAGTCTTTGAATTTTTTTGCAATTGGCCTATTCAAGTCTGTTAGTATAGAACCTCCCCTACGCACTTTACTGTCTCAGTAAAAACTTTGTCATTTGCCTATTCAAGGCTTGGAGGCAAATTTATTTAAAAAATTCTGTTTCAGAAAACCAAGCCATTGGCCTTTTCACCAATTTGAGACTTTTTTCAATTCACTTGTTCAGTCTTAGAAGAAAATTTGCCATTGGCCTTTTTCACCAAATTGAGGCTATGTTTTTTCAATTCACTTGTACAGTCTTTGAATTTTTTTGCAATTGGCCTATTCAAGTCTGTTAGTATAGAACCTCCCTACGCACTTTACTGTCTCAGTAAAACTTTTGTCATTTGCCTATTCAAGGCTTGAGGCAAATTTATTTAAAAAATTCTGTTTCAGAAAACCAAGCCATTGGCCTTTTCACCAATTTGAGACTCTTTTTTCAATTCACTTGTTCAGTCTTAGAAGAAAATTTGCCATTGGCCTTTTTCACCAAATTGAGGCTATGTTTTTTCAATTCACTTGTACAGTCTTTGAATTTTTTTGCAATTGGCCTATTCAAGTCTGTTAGTATAGAACCTCCCTACGCACTTTACTGTCTCAGTAAAAACTTTGTCATTTGCCTATTCAAGGCTTGAGGCAAATTTATTTAAAAAAATTCTGTTTCAGAAAACCAAGCCATTGGCCTTTTCACCAATTTGAGACTCTTTTTTCAATTCACTTGTTCAGTCTTAGAAGAAAATTTGCCATTGGCCTTTTTCACCAAATTGAGGCTATGTTTTTTCAATTCACTTGTACAGTCTTTGAATTTTTTTTGCAATTGGCCTATTCAAGTCTGTTAGTATAGAACCTCCCTACGCACTTTACTGTCTCAGTAAAAACTTTGTCATTTGCCTATTCAAGGCTTGGAGGCAAATTTATTTTAAAAATTCTGTTTCAGAAAACCAAGCCATTGGCCTTTTCACCAATTTGAGACTTTTTTCAATTCACTTGTTCAGTCTTAGAAGAAAATTTGCCATTGGCCTTTTTCACCAAATTGAGGCTATGTTTTTTCAATTCACTTGTACAGTCTTTGAATTTTTTTGCAATTGGCCTATTCAAGTCTGTTAGTATAGAACCTCCCTACGCACTTTACTGTCTCAGTAAAACTTTGTCATTTGCCTATTCAAGGCTTGGAGGCAAATTTATTTTAAAAATTCTGTTTCAGAAAAACCAAGCCATTGGCCTTTTCACCAATTTGAGACTCTTTTTCAATTCACTTGTTCAGTCTTAGAAGAAAATTTGCCATTGGCCTTTTTCACCAAATTGAGGCTATGTTTTTTCAATTCACTTGTACAGTCTTTGAATTTTTTTGCAATTGGCCTATTCAAGTCTGTTAGTATAGAACCTCCCTACGCACTTTACTGTCTCAGTAAAAACTTTGTCATTTGCCTATTCAAGGCTTGGAGGCAAATTTATTTTAAAAATTCTGTTTCAGAAAACCAAGCCATTGGCCTTTTCACCAATTTGAGACTCTTTTTTCAATTCACTTGTTCAGTCTTAGAAGAAAATTTGCCATTGGCCTTTTTCACCAAATTGAGGCTATGTTTTTTCAATTCACTTGTACAGTCTTTGAATTTTTTTGCAATTGGCCTATTCAAGTCTGTTAGTATAGAACCTCCCTACGCACTTTACTGTCTCAGTAAAAACTTTGTCATTTGCCTATTCAAGGCTTTGAGGCAAATTTATTTAAAAATTCTGTTTCAGAAAACCAAGCCATTGGCCTTTTCACCAATTTGAGACTCTTTTTTCAATTCACTTGTTCAGTCTTAGAAGAAAATTTGCCATTGGCCTTTTTCACCAAATTGAGGCTATGTTTTTTCAATTCACTTGTACAGTCTTTGAATTTTTTTTGCAATTGGCCTATTCAAGTCTGTTAGTATAGAACCTCCCTACGCACTTTACTGTCTCAGTAAAAACTTTGTCATTTGCCTATTCAAGGCTTGGAGGCAAATTTATTTAAAAATTCTGTTTCAGAAAACCAAGCCATTGGCCTTTTCACCAATTTGAGACTCTTTTTTCAATTCACTTGTTCAGTCTTAGAAGAAAATTTGCCATTGGCCTTTTTCACCAAATTGAGGCTATGTTTTTTCAATTCACTTGTACAGTCTTTGAATTTTTTTGCAATTGGCCTATTCAAGTCTGTTAGTATAGAACCTCCCTACGCACTTTACTGTCTCAGTAAAAACTTTGTCATTTGCCTATTCAAGGCTTGGAGGCAAATTTATTTTAAAAATTCTGTTTCAGAAAACCAAGCCATTGGCCTTTTCACCAATTTGAGACTCTTTTTTCAATTCACTTGTTCAGTCTTAGAAGAAAATTTGCCATTGGCCTTTTTCACCAAATTGAGGCTATGTTTTTTCAATTCACTTGTACAGTCTTTGAATTTTTTTTGCAATTGGCCTATTCAAGTCTGTTAGTATAGAACCTCCCTACGCACTTTACTGTCTCAGTAAAAACTTTGTCATTTGCCTATTCAAGGCTTGAGGCAAATTTATTTAAAAAAATTCTGTTTCAGAAAACCAAGCCATTGGCCTTTTCACCAATTTGAGACTCTTTTTTCAATTCACTTGTTCAGTCTTAGAAGAAAATTTGCCATTGGCCTTTTTCACCAAATTGAGGCTATGTTTTTTCAATTCACTTGTACAGTCTTTTGAATTTTTTTGCAATTGGCCTATTCAAGTCTGTTAGTATAGAACCTCCCTACGCACTTTACTGTCTCAGTAAAAACTTTGTCATTTGCCTATTCAAGGCTTGAGGCAAATTTATTAAAAAAATTCTGTTTCAGAAAACCAAGCCATTGGCCTTTTCACCAATTTGAGACTTTTTTCAATTCACTTGTTCAGTCTTAGAAGAAAATTTGCCATTGGCCTTTTTCACCAAATTGAGGCTATGTTTTTTCAATTCACTTGTACAGTCTTTGAATTTTTTTTTGCAATTGGCCTATTCAAGTCTGTTAGTATAGAACCTCCCTACGCACTTTACTGTCTCAGTAAAAACTTTGTCATTTGCCTATTCAAGGCTTGAGGCAAATTTATTTAAAAATTCTGTTTCAGAAAACCAAGCCATTGGCCTTTTCACCAATTTGAGACTCTTTTTTCAATTCACTTGTTCAGTCTTAGAAGAAAATTTGCCATTGGCCTTTTTCACCAAATTGAGGCTATGTTTTTTCAATTCACTTGTACAGTCTTTGAATTTTTTTGCAATTGGCCTATTCAAGTCTGTTAGTATAGAACCTCCCTACGCACTTTACTGTCTCAGTAAAAACTTTGTCATTTGCCTATTCAAGGCTTGAGGCAAATTATTTAAAAAATTCTGTTTCAGAAAAACCAAGCCATTGGCCTTTTCACCAATTTGAGACTCTTTTTTCAATTCACTTGTTCAGTCTTAGAAGAAAATTTGCCATTGGCCTTTTTCACCAAATTGAGGCTATGTTTTTTCAATTCACTTGTACAGTCTTTGAATTTTTTTGCAATTGGCCTATTCAAGTCTGTTAGTATAGAACCTCCCTACGCACTTTACTGTCTCAGTAAAAACTTTGTCATTTGCCTATTCAAGGCTTGAGGCAAATTTATTTAAAAAAATTCTGTTTCAGAAAAACCAAGCCATTGGCCTTTTCACCAATTTGAGACTCTTTTTTCAATTCACTTGTTCAGTCTTAGAAGAAAATTTGCCATTGGCCTTTTTCACCAAATTGAGGCTATGTTTTTTCAATTCACTTGTACAGTCTTTGAATTTTTTTGCAATTGGCCTATTCAAGTCTGTTAGTATAGAACCTCCCTACGCACTTTACTGTCTCAGTAAAAACTTTGTCATTTGCCTATTCAAGGCTTGGAGGCAAATTTATTTAAAAATTCTGTTTCAGAAAACCAAGCCATTGGCCTTTTCACCAATTTGAGACTCTTTTTTCAATTCACTTGTTCAGTCTTAGAAGAAAATTTGCCATTGGCCTTTTTCACCAAATTGAGGCTATGTTTTTTCAATTCACTTGTACAGTCTTTGAATTTTTTTGCAATTGGCCTATTCAAGTCTGTTAGTATAGAACCTCCCTACGCACTTTACTGTCTCAGTAAAAACTTTGTCATTTGCCTATTCAAGGCTTGAGGCAAATTTATTTAAAAAAATTCTGTTTCAGAAAACCAAGCCATTGGCCTTTTCACCAATTTGAGACTCTTTTTTCAATTCACTTGTTCAGTCTTAGAAGAAAATTTGCCATTGGCCTTTTTCACCAAATTGAGGCTATGTTTTTTCAATTCACTTGTACAGTCTTTGAATTTTTTTGCAATTGGCCTATTCAAGTCTGTTAGTATAGAACCTCCCTACGCACTTTACTGTCTCAGTAAAAACTTTGTCATTTGCCTATTCAAGGCTTGAGGCAAATTTATTTAAAAAATTCTGTTTCAGAAAACCAAGCCATTGGCCTTTTCACCAATTTGAGACTCTTTTTCAATTCACTTGTTCAGTCTTAGAAGAAAATTTGCCATTGGCCTTTTTCACCAAATTGAGGCTATGTTTTTTCAATTCACTTGTACAGTCTTTGAATTTTTTTGCAATTGGCCTATTCAAGTCTGTTAGTATAGAACCTCCCTACGCACTTTACTGTCTCAGTAAAAACTTTGTCATTTGCCTATTCAAGGCTTGGAGGCAAATTTATTTAAAAAATTCTGTTTCAGAAAAACCAAGCCATTGGCCTTTTCACCAATTTGAGACTCTTTTTTCAATTCACTTGTTCAGTCTTAGAAGAAAATTTGCCATTGGCCTTTTTCACCAAATTGAGGCTATGTTTTTTCAATTCACTTGTACAGTCTTTGAATTTTTTTTGCAATTGGCCTATTCAAGTCTGTTAGTATAGAACCTCCCTACGCACTTTACTGTCTCAGTAAAACTTTGTCATTTGCCTATTCAAGGCTTGAGGCAAATTTATTTAAAAAATTCTGTTTCAGAAAAAACCAAGCCAATTGGCCTTTTTTCAATTCACCAATTTGAGATTGGCCTTTTCACTAATTTGAGACTATTTTTCAATTCACTTGTTCAGTCTTAGAAGAAAATTTGCCATTGGCCTTTTTCACCAAATTGAGGCTATGTTTTTTCAATTCACTTGTACAGTCTTTGAATTTTTTTTGCAATTGGCCTATTCAAGTCTGTTAGTATAGAACCTCCCTACGCACTTTACTGTCTCAGTAAAAACTTTGTCATTTGCCTATTCAAGGGCTTGAGGCAAATTTATTTTTAAAAATTCTGTTTCAGAAAACCAAGCCATTGGCCTTTTCACCAATTTGAGACTCTTTTTTCAATTCACTTGTTCAGTCTCTTAGAAGAAAATTTGCCATTGGCCTTTTTCACCAAATTGAGGCTATGTTTTTTCAATTCACTTGTACAGTCTTTGAATTTTTTTGCAATTGGCCTATTCAAGTCTGTTAGTATAGAACCTCCCTACGCACTTTACTGTCTCAGTAAAAACTTTGTCATTTGCCTATTCAAGGCTTGAGGCAAATTTATTTAAAAAAATTCTGTTTCAGAAAAAACCAAGCCATTGGCCTTTTCAGTCAACCAATTTGAGACTCACCAATTTTTTTTCAATTCACTTGTTCAGTCTTAGAAGAAAATTTGCCATTGGCCTTTTTCACCAAATTGAGGCTATGTTTTTTCAATTCACTTGTACAGTCTTTGAATTTTTTTGCAATTGGCCTATTCAAGTCTGTTAGTATAGAACCTCCCTACGCACTTTACTGTCTCAGTAAAAACTTTGTCATTTGCCTATTCAAGGCTTTGAGGCAAATTTATTTAAAAAATTCTGTTTCAGAAAACCAAGCCATTGGCCTTTTCACCAATTTGAGACTCTTTTTCAATTCACTTGTTCAGTCTTAGAAGAAAATTTGCCATTGGCCTTTTTCACCAAATTGAGGCTATGTTTTTTCAATTCACTTGTACAGTCTTTGAATTTTTTTGCAATTGGCCTATTCAAGTCTGTTAGTATAGAACCTCCCTACGCACTTTACTGTCTCAGTAAAACTTTGTCATTTGCCTATTCAAGGCTTTGAGGCAAATTTATTTTAAAAATTCTGTTTCAGAAAACCAAGCCATTGGCCTTTTCACCAATTTGAGACTCTTTTTTCAATTCACTTGTTCAGTCTTAGAAGAAAATTTGCCATTGGCCTTTTTCACCAAATTGAGGCTATGTTTTTTCAATTCACTTGTACAGTCTTTGAATTTTTTTGCAATTGGCCTATTCAAGTCTGTTAGTATAGAACCTCCCTACGCACTTTACTGTCTCAGTAAAAACTTTGTCATTTGCCTATTCAAGGCTTGAGGCAAATTTATTTAAAAAAATTCTGTTTCAGAAAACCAAGCCATTGGCCTTTTCACCAATTTGAGACTCTTTTTTCAATTCACTTGTTCAGTCTTAGAAGAAAATTTGCCATTGGCCTTTTTCACCAAATTGAGGCTATGTTTTTTCAATTCACTTGTACAGTCTTTTGAATTTTTTTGCAATTGGCCTATTCAAGTCTGTTAGTATAGAACCTCCCTACGCACTTTACTGTCTCAGTAAAAACTTTGTCATTTGCCTATTCAAGGCTTGGAGGCAAATTTATTTAAAAAATTCTGTTTCAGAAAACCAAGCCATTGGCCTTTTCACCAATTTGAGACTCTTTTTTTCAATTCACTTGTTCAGTCTTAGAAGAAAATTTGCCATTGGCCTTTTTCACCAAATTGAGGCTATGTTTTTTCAATTCACTTGTACAGTCTTTGAATTTTTTTTGCAATTGGCCTATTCAAGTCTGTTAGTATAGAACCTCCCTACGCACTTTACTGTCTCAGTAAAAACTTTGTCATTTGCCTATTCAAGGCTTGGAGGCAAATTTATTTAAAAAATTCTGTTTCAGAAAACCAAGCCATTGGCCTTTTCACCAATTTGAGACTCTTTTTTCAATTCACTTGTTCAGTCTTAGAAGAAAATTTGCCATTGGCCTTTTTCACCAAATTGAGGCTCACCAAATGCTATGTTTTTTCAATTCACTTGTACAGTCTTTGAATTTTTTTGCAATTGGCCTATTCAAGTCTTTTAGTATAGAACCTCCCTACGCACTTTACTGTCTCAGTAAAAACTTTGTCATTTGCCTATTCAAGGCTTGGAGGCAAATTTATTTAAAAAAATTCTGTTTCAGAAAAACCAAGCCATTGGCCTTTTCACCAATTTGAGACTCTTTTTTCAATTCACTTGTTCAGTCTTAGAAGAAAATTTGCCATTGGCCTTTTTCACCAAATTGAGGCTATGTTTTTTCAATTCACTTGTACAGTCTTTGAATTTTTTTGCAATTGGCCTATTCAAGTCTGTTAGTATAGAACCTCCCTACGCACTTTACTGTCTCAGTAAAAACTTTGTCATTTGCCTATTCAAGGCTTGAGGCAAATTTATTAAAAAAATTCTGTTTCAGAAAAACCAAGCCATTGGCCTTTTCACCAATTTGAGACTCTTTTTTCAATTCACTTGTTCAGTCTTAGAAGAAAATTTGCCATTGGCCTTTTTCACCAAATTGAGGCTATGTTTTTTCAATTCACTTGTACAGTCTTTGAATTTTTTTGCAATTGGCCTATTCAAGTCTGTTAGTATAGAACCTCCCTACGCACTTTACTGTCTCAGTAAAAACTTTGTCATTTGCCTATTCAAGGCTTGGAGGCAAATTTATTTAAAAAAATTCTGTTTCAGAAAAACCAAGCCATTGGCCTTTTCACCAATTTGAGACTCTTTTTCAATTCACTTGTTCAGTCTTAGAAGAAAATTTGCCATTGGCCTTTTTCACCAAATTGAGGCTATGTTTTTTCAATTCACTTGTACAGTCTTTGAATTGTTTTTGCAATTGGCCTATTCAAGTCTGTTAGTATAGAACCTCCCTACGCACTTTACTGTCTCAGTAAAAACTTTGTCATTTGCCTATTCAAGGCTTGGAGGCAAATTTATTTAAAAAAATTCTGTTTCAGAAAAACCAAGCCATTGGCCTTTTCACCAATTTGAGACTCTTTTTTCAATTCACTTGTTCAGTCTTAGAAGAAAATTTGCCATTGGCCTTTTTCACCAAATTGAGGCTATGTTTTTTCAATTCACTTGTACAGTCTTTGAATTTTTTTGCAATTGGCCTATTCAAGTCTGTTAGTATAGAACCTCCCAACGCACTTTACTGTCTCAGTAAAAACTTTGTCATTTGCCTATTCAAGGCTTGAGGCAAATTTATTTAAAAAATTCTGTTTCAGAAAAACCAAGCCATTGGCCTTTTCACCAATTTGAGACTCTTTTTTCAATTCACTTGTTCAGTCTTAGAAGAAGATTTGCCATTGGCCTTTTTCACCAAATTGAGGCTATGTTTTTTCAATTCACTTGTACAGTCTTTGAATTTTTTTGCAATTGGCCTATTCAAGTCTGTTAGTATAGAACCTCCCTACGCACTTTACTGTCTCAGTAAAAACTTTGTCATTTGCCTATTCAAGGCTTGGAGGCAAATTTATTTAAAAATTCTGTTTCAGAAAAACCAAGCCATTGGCCTTTTCACCAATTTGAGACTCTTTTTTCAATTCACTTGTTCAGTCTTAGAAGAAGATTTGCCATTGGCCTTTTTCACCAAATTGAGGCTATGTTTTTTCAATTCACTTGTACAGTCTTTGAATTTTTTTGCAATTGGCCTATTCAAGTCTGTTAGTATAGAACCTCCCTACGCACTTTACTGTCTCAGTAAAAACTTTGTCATTTGCCTATTCAAGGCTTGGAGGCAAATTTATTTAAAAATTATGTTTCAGAAAAACCAAGCCATTGGCCTTTTTAACCAATTTGAGACTCTTTTTTCAATTCACTTGTTCAGTCTTAGAAGAAGATTTGCCATTGGCCTTTTTCACCAAATTGAGGCTATGTTTTTTCAATTCACTTGTACAGTCTTTGAATTGTTTTTGCAATTGGCCTATTCAAGTCTGTTAGTATAGAACCTCCCTACGCACTTTACTGTCTCAGTAAAAACTTTGTCATTTGCCTATTCAAGGCTTGGAGGCAAATTTATTTTAAAAAATTCAGTTTCAGAAAAACCAAGCCATTTGTTACGTGCGGTAAATGCAGACCTGGACCCAAAGCGGACTCGACACGGAGATGGTAATTGCGCTCCCGCTCAGGAGGCGTTTAATCACGGAACAAATAAAAGTGACGGAAACAAGCCGTCCAAAAACAAACAGGCAAGACAGGAAAGCCGTGCGGCTAAATAAACGAGAAACAGGGAAACCAAAAACAACTGGCGAAAACAGGAAAGCCGTGCGGCTACTAAACAAGAAACAAAATAAACACAGGCAGATTCAGGAATATTCGAAGTCAGGAACAGGTAACCAAATGAAAGCAGTGCTAGAAAAACTAGTACGCAAAGGCAATGGGCTAAACGAGTGCCGGGTTTAAATAGGCAAAAGCATTAACTAATAAAGGGCAGCGTGCAGAATGTGTAAGGGGAAAACAATGTGACAGGCTAAACGAAACGAGGGAACAAGAAACAGATTGGGGCAGCGTGCAAAATGTGCAGGGAACAACAATTGTCACAGGCTAAACGAAACGAGGAACAAGAAACAGATTGGGGCAGCGTGCAAATGTGCAGGGGAACAACAATAGACAGATTGCGTGAAGCCGCGCCCATAACACAGACAACCCAGGGAGAACGCAAAAACCAGACATGACACGCAAGGAACAAAGTGGCAGAAAAACACAAGGAAAGTGAACAGGGCGGACAGCGATGTAACACCATTGGCCTTTTCACCAATTTGAGACTCTTTTTTCAATTCACTTGTTAAGTCTTAGAAGAAAATTTGCCATTGGCCTTTTTCACCAAATTGAGGCTATGTTTTTTCAATTCACTTGTACAGTCTTTGAATTGTTTTTGCAATTGGCCTATTCAAGCCTGTTAGTATAAAACCTCCCAACGCACTTTACTGTCTTAGGAAAAACTTTGTCATTTGCCTACTCAAGGCTTGGAGGCAAATTTATTTTAAAAAATTCTGTTTCAGAAAAACCAAGCCATTGGCCTTTTCACCAATTTGAGACTCTTTTTCAATTCACTTGTTCAGTCTTAGAAGAAGATTTGCCATTGGCCTTTTTCACCAAATTGAGGCTATGTTTTTTCAATTCACTTGTACAGTCTTTGAATTTTTTTGCAATTGGCCTATTCAAGCCTGTTAGTATAGAACCTCTCCTACGCACTTTACTGTCTCAGTAAAAACTTTGTCATTTGCCTATTCAAGGCTTGGAGGCAAATTTATTTAAAAAAATTCTGTTTCAGAAAAAACCAAGCCATTGGCCTTTTCACCAATTTGAGACTCTTTTTTCAATTCACTTGTTAAGTCTTAGAAGAAAATTTGCCATTGGCCTTTTTTCACCAAATTGAGGCTATGTTTTTTCAATTCACTTGTACAGTCTTTGAATTTTTTTGCAATTGGCCTATTCAAGTCTGTTAGTATAGAACCTCCCTACGCACTTTACTGTCTCAGTAAAAACTTTGTCATTTGCCTATTCAAGGCTTGGAGGCAAATTTATTTTAAAAATTCTGTTTCAGAAAACCAAGCCATTGGCCTTTTCACCAATTTGAGACTCTTTTTCAATTCACTTGTTCAGTCTTAGAAGAAGATTTGCCATTGGCCTTTTTCACCAAATTGAGGCTATGTTTTTTCAATTCACTTGTACAGTCTTTGAATTGTTTTTGCAATTGGCCTATTCAAGCCTGTTAGTATAGAACCTCCCTACGCACTTTACTGTCTCAGTAAAAACTTTGTCATTTGCCTATTCAAGGCTTGGAGGCAAATTTATTTAAAAAAATTATGTTTCAGAAAAACCAAGCCATTGGCCTTTTCACCAATTTGAGACTCTTTTTTCAATTCACTTGTTCAGTCTTAGAAGAAGATTTGCCATTGGCCTTTTTTCACCAAATTGAGGCTATGTTTTTTCAATTCACTTGTACAGTCTTTGAATTGTTTTTGCAATTGGCCTATTCAAGTCTGTTAGTATAGAACCTCCCTACGCACTTTACTGTCTCAGTAAAAACTTTGTCATTTGCCTATTCAAGGCTTGGAGGCAAATTTATTTAAAAATTCTGTTTCAGAAAAACCAAGCCATTGGCCTTTTCACCAATTTGAGACTCTTTTTTCAATTCACTTGTTCAGTCTTAGAAGAAAATTTGCCATTGGCCTTTTTCACCAAATTGAGGCTATGTTTTTTCAATTCACTTGTACAGTCTTTGAATTTTTTTGCAATTGGCCTATTCAAGTCTGTTAGTATAGAACCTCCTACGCACTTTACTGTCTCAGTAAAAACTTTGTCATTTGCCTATTCAAGGCTTGGAGGCAAATTTATTTTAAAAATTCTGTTTCAGAAAAACCAAGCCATTGGCCTTTTTCACCAATTTGAAGACTGGCCTTTTTCAATTCAGGCTATGTTTTTCAAGTCTTTGAATTGTTTTGCAATTGGCCTATTCAAGTCTGTTAGTATAGAACCTCCCTACGCACTTTACTGTCTCAGTAAAAACTTTGTCATTTGCCTATTCAAGGCTTGGAGGCAAATTTATTTAAAAAAATTCTGTTTCAGAAAACCAAGCCATTGGCCTTTCACCAATTTGAGACTCTTTTTCAATTCACTTGTTCAGTCTTAGAAGAAAATTTGCCATTGGCCTTTTTCACCAAATTGAGGCTATGTTTTTTCAATTCACTTGTACAGTCTTTGAATTTTTTTGCAATTGGCCTATTCAAGTCTGTTAGTATAGAACCTCCCTACGCACTTTACTGTCTCAGTAAAAACTTTGTCATTTGCCTATTCAAGGCTTGGAGGCAAATTTATTTAAAAATTCTGTTTCAGAAAACCAAGCCATTGGCCTTTTCACCAATTTGAGACTCTTTTTTCAATTCACTTGTTCAGTCTTAGAAGAAAATTTGCCATTGGCCTTTTTCACCAAATTGAGGCTATGTTTTTCAATTCACTTGTACAGTCTTTGAATTTTTTTGCAATTGGCCTATTCAAGTCTGTTAGTATAGAACCTCTCCCTACGCACTTTACTGTCTCAGTAAAACTTTGTCATTTGCCTATTCAAGGCTTGAGGCAAATTTATTTAAAAAATTCTGTTTCAGAAAAACCAAGCCATTGGCCTTTTCACCAATTTGAGACTCTTTTTCAATTCACTTGTTCAGTCTTAGAAGAAAATTTGCCATTGGCCTTTTTCACCAAATTGAGGCTATGTTTTTTCAATTCACTTGTACAGTCTTTGAATTTTTTTGCAATTGGCCTATTCAAGTCTGTTAGTATAGAACCTCCCTACGCACTTTACTGTCTCAGTAAAAACTTTGTCATTTGCCTATTCAAGGCTTGGAGGCAAATTTATTAAAAAAATTCTGTTTCAGAAAACCAAGCCATTGGCCTTTTCACCAATTTTTTCACCAATTTGAGACTCTTTTTCAATTCACTTGTTCAGTCTTAGAAGAAAATTTGCCATTGGCCTTTTTCACCAAATTGAGGCTATGTTTTTTCAATTCACTTGTACAGTCTTTGAATTTTTTTGCAATTGGCCTATTCAAGTCTGTTAGTATAGAACTCCCTACGCACTTTACTGTCTCAGTAAAAACTTTGTCATTTGCCTATTCAAGGCTTGAGGCAAATTTATTTTAAAAATTCTGTTTCAGAAAACCAAGCCATTGGCCTTTTCACCAATTTGAGACTCTTTTTCAATTCACTTGTTCAGTCTTAGAAGAAAATTTGCCATTGGCCTTTTTCACCAAATTGAGGCTATGTTTTTTCAATTCACTTGTACAGTCTTTGAATTTTTTTGCAATTGGCCTATTCAAGTCTGTTAGTATAGAACCTCCCTACGCACTTTACTGTCTCAGTAAAAACTTTGTCATTAGCCTATTCAAGGCTTGATGCAAATTTATTTAAAAAATTCTGTTTCAGAAAACCAAGCCATTGGGCTTTTCACCAATTTGAGACTCTTTTTTCAATTCACTTGTTCAGTCTTAGAAGAAAATTTGCCATTGGCCTTTTCACCAATTTGAGACTCTTTTTTCAATTCACTTGTTCAGTCTTAGAAGAAAATTTGCCATTGGCCTTTTTCACCAAAATTGAGGCTATGTTTTTTCAATTCACTTGTACAGTCTTTGAATTTTTTTGCAATTGGCCTATTCAAGTCTGTTAGTATAGAACCTCCCTACGCACTTTACTGTCTCAGTAAAACTTTGTCATTTGCCTATTCAAGGCTTGGAGGTGAATTTATTAAAAAAAAATTCTGTTTCAGAAAACCAAGCCATTGGCCTTTTCACCAATTTGAGACTCTTTTTTCAATTCACTTGTTCAGTCTTAGAAGAAGATTTGCCATTGGCCTTTTTCACCAAATTGAGGCTATGTTTTTCAATTCACTTGTACAGTCTTTGAATTGTTTTTGCAATTGGCCTATTCAAGTTTGTTAGTATAGAACCTCCCTACGCACTTTACTGTCTCAGTAAAAACTTTGTCATTTGCCTATTCAAGGCTTGGAGGCGAATTTATTTAAAAATTCTGTTTCAGAAAAACCAAGCCATTGGCCTTTCACCAATTTGAGACTCTTTTTCAATTCACTTGTTCAGTCTTAGAAGAAGATTTGCCATTGGCCTTTTTCACCAAATTGAGGCTATGTTTTTTCAATTCACTTGTACAGTCTTTGAAT
>JAINUG010001463.1:0-22235 GCA_029706075.1 Aldrovandia affinis
AGTAAAATATCCAGCTATAAATGGATTGTATGTAAAGAAAATGTGTAAATCGCTCTGGATAAGAGCGTCTGCTAAATGCCTAACAATGTAAATGTAAATGCTTATCATCAACATCAAATATGAAGCAAACGTTGCTTGCTGTGCGTGGGTTTCTGAGCCGAAGTCTGTTTTGTCTATGTGTATACTAGAGCTTTGTGTGTGACACAGAATTTCCCCAATGGGGATAAATAAAGTTGATCTTATCTTATCTTATCCCCTGCGCGTGCCATACACTGTTAGTTTAACCTCGTTAGTGACACGTGTGTGTTGTAGCCAATCGGCATTCGTTATTTGCTCATTGACACACGAGCCGAGAGTAGGGTTTGTTCTCCTGGAGAAGTTTCGGAGCAGCCGAGTTTACAGCGCGCGCTCTCGCAGAGTGCAGGTTTGTATTGATTCTGTTTATTTTGTGGTAAATAAAGTAATCGTCGGAGTGAATGTATAACGAGCGACTTTATACTTGTATTATCAGAAAGTAACTTGTTACAGACGTTTGTTTGACTGTGACAGGAGACAGTTAAAGTAATCTTACGATTAGCAGTTGTGGACATCGCTTTATCCACCTTCCGGGGATTACAAAGTGTCTTATCCAGCGAATAAAACTAACCGCGAAGTTAGTGTGTAGGAGAATGCTTCTTCCTGTGTGCGTGTAATACGCCGACAAGCGTTGAATTCTGCCATTAAAAAGGAAACTAAAGAAGGAGGAAGTGTCTATACTTCCGTATCGATTCGCCCATCCCTAGTTTACAGCGCGCGCTCTCGCAGATTTGTTTTATTCGGTTTATTTCGTTACTAAAGTCATCGCCGGAGTGAATATATACATTGAATACGTGTAGCCAGCGACTTAGTACCACGATTTCGAAAGGCAGAACTCACCGTCGACTTTATAATTGTATTATCAGAAAGTAACTTGTTACAGAAGTTTGTTTGACTGTAACAGGAGACCGTTAACCCTCTGAGGTCCGTGCTAAGCTTTGAGATGATTTGTAATTTTGGCATGGTCTGATATTTATCTCAATTTCATCAACTTAACACACACTTACTCCAAAGTGTTTGATATTTTTATTTGAAGGACAATCACAGCTACATTTGTATGCCATCAATAGTTTGGTCAGTATCATATGCAGCTTGTAAATAGATCTACAAACACACAAGTTAAAAATAGTAAATTTTCTGCTGTCACAAAAGTTGTGAAAGCACACACTAAACTATAGTGACGAATTGTTTTGCCAATGTGCGTTTGTTCATCAAGGTCTTGGTTATGTAAGGGTGTGAAAACAGTTTAGCACATCTGAGATCTAAATAGCTAAAAACCTGTTTTTATCAGAACTGGTCACATTTATTTCAGGCTGTGGGAGGGCTAAATGCTAAATACCTGAATATTCATTATTCATTGTCCACCTCTAAGAGTTGTCAGATGGGCCATCTCTCTCTCAAAGGCCATACAGAGTAAGCAAGTCAGTGAGCCATGCAGAAGAATATATGCTTTTTCATTTTGGAAGATTTATTGAAAACAGCACACAAACTACTATACAGTATATACAGGGAATGCCACATATTACAAGTCATACAGCCTAACAATAATGCACATAATATCCTCCTGAGACCCAAGGAAAAAAGGGTCTTCCAATTAAACTTTTTTTGATTTTTTTCACTTTAGAATTAAAACAACAACTCACAATTTAGATTTTAAATGGCAAAGCAATATTTGAGTTGCCATTTCTCCTTTCACAACAAGCGCATCTTGTGGCAGCAGCCATTTTGGCTCTTATTTTATTATCCACAAACGTAGGCAAAACAATGTCGGAGGCGACACGCAAATAACTCACAAAACAAACCAAAATGATAAACGAACTGGAACAAACAAAGCTAGCTGAACAAACAAAGCTAGCTAAACAGCAAATCAAAACGTAATCCCAAACACAGATTTAACTAAACAGAAGCACTCTAATAATAAACAAAAACAAGAATCGATTTTACAAGGACGTGAGATCATGAAACCAGTCATGCTACATACGATTTTTCTAATATTTTAGGCTGTTTGAAAAGTATTCTTCCATAGATCTTGTGTGCCTATTGAAATTTGTTACGTTGCAACACGCGGAATATGTAGTCACAAGACGCGGAATTCATATATTGAATATATATATACGAGTATTTGATAACATGGCAAATCAAATATAGTTACTTACTCTTCGCCAGTTGTTGTCCTCGTCGCTTTCCATCAATGCTGTCAAACACTGCAGCGCAGAAAATCTTTCCATCTTGAATAAAATTGTATGTCTGTATAAAATCTTGCTTCAAATTGTCGACAGTTTGTGTTGTTTACGCCGGTTTTTTCACACATGGCCCCACGCCCCTCCCCACATACCTCCCCGAAAATCGCACCTAGTTACCATGTCAATAGAAGGGGGACGTTACTAACAGGTAAAAAAGAGAGTAAAAGGCAAGGTTTACTTTTGGTTAAAGTAATTTTACGATGAGCAGTTGTGGACATCGCTTTATCCACCTTCCGGGGATTACAAAGTGTTTTATCCAGCGAATAAAACTAACCGCGAGGTTACAGTGTGTAGGAGAATGCTGCTTCCTGTGTGCGTGGGTTTCTGAGGAAGAAGAGCGTGTTGGAGAAAGACATTTCATGCCTCCGATTAGTCCTATCCTACACAATTATTTGCTACAACATTTCGAATTTATACGTTACGTGAATTGCGTGCTCCAGCCAAAGTATACTTTTCCGATTCTGGAGGTATGTTTCGTGTAAACCGGGCAGTCCCCTTATTTTGACATTTTATGAGAAATAATGTGTTTCGGGTTGAAAGTTATGATGCATAATGTTGTCTGTTCTCATTAGCATGTAATGTTATCATTTATATTAAAAGCTATTTGGTAATAGTGACTTTATAGGCATCGTAATACTGCTACCGTTATGTTAGCTAGCTGGCTATCGCCACGTGCTGTATTTCTAAGGAAGACGAGCGTGTTGGAGAAAGACATTTCACGCCTCCGAATCGCTTAACCATCTCGAAAAGACAGGATGTGAATGTTTTAATGTTAGGGCTTATAAAGACCGGATGTGAATATTTTAATGTTGGGGCTTATAAAGGCCGGATGTGAATATTTTAATGTTAGGGCTTATAAAGACCGGATGTGACCGTTTTAATATTACTTTTCCAAACTCAAGTATGCAACATGGCAAGTACACAAATAATGTGACATAATGTGTATTGCTTTAAAGAGATCTATCATTATTTGGGAGGACTATTATCTAAAGCTGAAGGGCTATCAAGGTCAGTTTATGTATCCTTATCACTTGATATGGCTCAAATTCTCTAAGGAACTTAATAAATTACTTTTAATTTTATTTGGAGAAATAAACCTTACTGTTTAAAAAATATATATTCTTTGCAATACTAGAGATAATGGAAGTCTTGAGGTTTTGGATTTTGGGACATTAAATAGCACGTTTAAGGTGAATTGGAATATTAAATACTTACAGAACCGCGGTGGGCGGCCTTGAACTTCTGTTAAAATTTAATTATGATGTAGACAAGATACCTGTTAAATTGGCTAACTTTCATAGACAGGCTCCTCTGGCTTGGACTGGCACACACACATTTTTTCTCTGCCCAAATACTTCATATGGAATAACAAGGATATACAGATGAATAAATCACTTTTCTTTAGTAGATGGTTTGAAAACAATATTGTTTTGGTTGGACAGATATTGAATGCAGATGGCTAATTGGAAATTATTCTGACAGAAATTTCTGATTCCATGTAACTCTATATGTACATTTTGTTTCTTTTCCGATAATGTTACCGTGAAATGTCTGTTAATGACTGTTCACACACACACACACACACACACACACACACACACACACACACACACACACAAACAATGAGATGTGTATTTGCACTGGCAACAAAACGTGCTTGAAAAAAGTTATTAAAGTAAATTCAATTTTTTTCAAAAAAGTAATTGAAAACCTTAAATTTGTCATTGAAAATGGGAATTTGATTTGAGTGGAACCCTGGTTGTAAAGGTCTACATTAAATGTTGAGAGCGGACCTCCTGTCCAGGTAATTTGCCGTTCACCTGCACTTTTCAGTGCAACGTTAGAGTTAGCTAGCTAGCATACTTATACATGCATACATCTGTCAGCTGTGGAAATGTAAACATATTTCTAAATGTAATTCAGTGATTGAACGTCAATATCCGTTGGGAAGTAGCCAGGGTATAAGTCAAGTAAACTCTTAATATCCCACGAGTAGGAAATTAATTTGGCAGAGCTTCAAAATTACATAAAACACAGAGGCTAAAAACCTTCTAGCAGGATAATGTCACATTACATTTGACATTTTAGGCATTTAGCGGACGCTCCTATCCAGAGCAACTTACACAGTTTACATTTCTTTACATACAATCCATTTATACAGCTGGATATTATGTAAAGAAATGTAAACTGTGTAAGTCGCTCTGGATAAGAGGGTCTGCTAAATGCCTGTAATGTAATGCAATGTAATGTAATGTAATGGCCTTGTGTAAGTGTGCATTCTTTTCCCCTGCCTTTTCCAGGCAGCCTGCAAGTGTGAAGTGATATGATCGTCGGGACTACTCAACTCTTCATTGAGTTCTGCGTAGAAGACAGCAAAAAGTTTCTTGTAAATGACAGAAAATCGAACTTTGACTTCAGGTGAGTGATGTGCATGTGCCAGTGTGTGCCACTTATTTATTTATTTAAAAATAAATTCAGGCATTTAGCAGACACACTTATCCACAGTGACTTTACATTTTTTTACATACAATCCATTTATACAGCTGGATGGATATTTTACTGAAGCAATTCAGGTTAAGTACCTTTAGCTCAAGGGTACAACGGCAGTGCCCCCCACCTGGGAATTGAACCAGCAACCTCTGAGTTACAAGTCCAGCTCCCTAACCATTACACTACACTGTCTCCTGAGTGCTCATAGGTGCTCCATACCGCAGGGTGTAAACTGTGAGCCTGTTTTGTTTCTGTCACTCTGAGCCTCTCATGTGTCGTCACTCTGCTGCTGGGTTTTTAATTGGTAGTGTGTTCTTAAAATGTTATTTCTAGGGCGGCGGATAGCGTAGCTGTCTAACACACCCGTATTATGGCTGGTCCTGTATATGTGTGCGCTGCCTATCAGGGACGCGGTTCGGAACCTGCGTCTCTACCAGACCGACCCTGGTCATCAGCCCTGATCGGAGGTGGCATTTGACTGTCCGCCCCAGGGGAGGAGGGTGGGTGGGCCGGCTCTCGGTCCGCCGGCTTGGGTCCGCCGTGAAGCACGTAAGGGAGTCTCCAGAACGTGGGCGGGGGCGAATTCCGTTTGTGGAGTTCGCTGCCCTCAGAGAATTAGCTTGCCTCGTAGAGACGAGGGGCGGACTCGTGTGGGAGAGGGCAAGTCAAAATGAATAGAGGGTGTAATTGGCTACTAAATTGGGAGGCAAAAAAAAAAAAATACCGACCTTCGTCTTGTCTTTCGTTAATCTCGGCATTTGGCCGTAGAGGGACACCTTTCGTGCTTCTCGAAATAAGCCTATTATGACCAGGGCCGGTCTGGTAGAGACTGGTTTCGAACCGCGTCCCTGATAGGCAGCATTATTTTCTCCCTCTGGGGCGGTCAGCCAATCAGTCTGAGCCGGACTGGCGCAGTGGTGCATTGTGGGGCATCGGATGGGTGTAAAAGTTCAGGCGGCTGTAATTCAATCATCAGATCGTCTCTTCTCTTGTCTCAGGTTTCAAGGCCAATCTGTTTCATATCAATCCCCCCCCCTTGTATTGTGAGTTCACTGCCGTAGCCCTGTGACCAGCAGTGACAAAGGCGATGTACCGCCTCCTCCGAGCCGGCACTCGCCAAGTCATCGACGGTAACTCTGGTACACACAGAGCCACTCCTATACGCAGCGAGCTTGTATCGGCTTCCCTCCCCCTCCTGGGGCGGACAGCTAATTGTCGCCCCCTAGTGGCGCTCCCATCCAGACCTGACTCTGGTGCGGCCGGTGGAATTGAACCCTATTGAATTCTGTTATGATTTGAATGATAAACTTTCTGTACAGTTGTCTCGGTGGGACGGACAGCACCAAGCATCTGAATGAAGTCGATCTTTTTGGAGCAATTGATCAAAAAGTAAGTTATTTTTTTCCTGGGGTAAAGGAGTTGCATGCATGTGTGCATCACGAGTTCAACACAGTTTTTTTTGACGTATCTAAAGTAGCTATTTTCTCAGTACAGAGATTCTCTGTATTAAAATGAGGGCCTCCCGCGTGGTCCAGTGGTTACAATGTCCGACGCTGGCCACGGCGACCGGGGTTCAATTCCCTGTCGTGCCAGAGTCGGCTCTGGCCGGGAATGCCACTAGGGGGTGGCAATTGGCTGTCTGCCCCAGGGAGGGGGGAGGGAAGCCGACAGGATGTTTCGCTGCGCATTGAGCAACTTACAAGATGTGCATTAATACATGGTAAGAACAATCATTGTTGACGCAAGAGATCAGTGCAGTAATACAGCAATAGACATCATTGTTGGCAGCTGCGCACCATACCTGTAACACAGGGAAATGACTATATAGCTTGCTGCAGCTATCTAGTTAACTTTACTGACTGAGATGCAAGTTTGATTTGGTTGTTTTATGGACTGATCAGGACATGTTCAGAACAGATGTTCTTTTGAAGTTGTGGCGCGAAAAGCCTTTTGTTAGCCTGGCTGTTCAGAACTGCAGCGTCACACCGAGTTAATTAGTGTCTGTGTGTCCCCCTGTGGATCTTCCTCTAGCATTCCAGCTTAATACAAACAGGACATATTTTTTAAATGTTAGGGCTTATAAAGACTGGATGTGTTTAGTGCCAAAATTACTGCATATGCATTCTACAATGGTTTTGTTACTTGCTGAGCTAGCTATAGTGTGGAGCTAGCATGCAAATTACTTTCCTAATACTTTTGCTCATCTCTCATCTAACAGGGACAGGTCTGCTGCGGGATTCAAACCATAGCCCCTTCACACAACAAGAGATACGATTAACCTGCTGAGGTAAAGACCGAGGAGGCTCCCAGCCAAGGTAACACTTTTTTTATCAAAAGTATTATTTTGTTTATTAAGTTATGCATTACAAAAATCAGGAATACATTTTAGCCACAGCATTGGTTAAAGATAAGAAAATAAACAACATAACTTAATAATAATGTAAAAAATATGTAAATAACATAAAAGGAAAATAGAGATAAAAACGCAAAAGTATTATATTTCACATCATATGTTAGGAGCATCTTTCATGAACAATTTGTTGTAGTGATCTATCATTACAGGCATTTAATTGTTCTGTGTGGCTCAGTTGGTAGAGCACAGCGTTGGCAACGCTTAGGTTGTGGGTTCAATTCCCACTGGGATCATATATACTAAAAAATGTATACATTCACCACTGTAAGTCGCTTTGGATAAAAGCGTCTGCTAAATGGCATATATATATTTGGCAGACGCTCTTATCCAGAGCGACGTACAACAAAGTGTTAACCGTAGTCAAGAACAGTTTAGCTGAAAGCCACCCTAGCGGGAAGTACAGTTCCTAGGTGCTAGGAGCAACCACATAGTTAAACTAGGACCCTGTAGGTAAATCTGTAACCACAATTCAAAGGCAGCAATAAAACAAACAGAGTGGAAAATATCTGCGAAATAATGCCTAAACCTAATCCAATACATAAATAAGTAAACATGAGTGCAATACTGAACAGCTACGTCCCTAAGTTTACAAAACCGGACTACAGGGAGAGGTGCACCCTGAAGAGGTGAGTCTTCAGTCGTCGCTTGAAGGTGGCCAGGGTCTTAGCTGTTCTGACTTCCACGGAAGGTCATTCCACCTTTGTGGAGCCAGAACCGACAGGAGACGTGACCGGGAAGCGCAGGTGCGGAGGGGGGGAGGTGCCAGGCGTCCTGAGGTAGCAGAAAGGAGTGGTCTGGCAGGTGTGTAGGGTTTGAAGTTCTTGAGGAGGTATGTTGGGGCTGATCCCTTGACTGCCTGGTATGCTAGGACCAATGTCTTGAATTTGATGCGAGCTATAACAGGCAGCCAGTGGAGGGTAGTGAGCAGGGGGTGACATGAGAGTGTCTAGGAAGGTTGTAGACCAGACGGGCTGCAGCATTCTGGATGAGTTGCAGGGGTCTGATGGCAGATGCGGGAAGGCCAGCCAGGAGCGAGTTGCAGTAGTCCAAGCGGGACAGTACCATTGCTTGGACCAGGAGCTGGGTAGAGTACGTGTTAAGGAAGGGACGGATTCTCCTGATGTTATACAGGACGAATCTGCAAGCCCGGCTTACCACTGCGATGTTCTTTGATAGGGATAGCAGGGTGATGTCACCAAGGTGTCAGTTAGAGAAATGGAGAAATCAAGGTGGGGAGAGTTTAGAGCAGGAATGAAGATTAGTTCTGTTTTACCTGGGTTGAGCTTTAGGTGGTGACTGTCCATCCAGCTCTGAATGTCCCTCAGGCAAGCAGAGATGCGGGTAGAGACCTGAGTGTCTGATGGGGAGAAGGAGAGAAACAGTTGAGTGCCATCAGCATAAAAATGAGCCCTGTGCAGCCACAATGCGAGTGATGGGGTCCCGCTTGAGAGCGGCATTGATGCACAGTTGCAATGTATGCCCAGAACACCTGACTCCTTTAACTTTTCCCCATTTCTCCGCTGTCCCCAGTATATCTGCACACAGAACCATGTTCGCAGCATTGTCGTGGACAACAGCGACCCTTTTTGATGCTGGTATTCTGTATGCATCGGCAACTTCTCCAAGTCTCTCCGCAATGTTGACTGCAGTATGATTTTCCTCCATTTCTTTAGTCTCAAGAACAAGACACTGCAATCCCCAGGCCTCAGTGATCAAGTGTGCAGTGACGGTTATGTAAGACTCCATTCTCACTGAGGTCCACATATCTGTGGTAAAACTGACTGCCTGGCTGTTTCGGATGGACTCTAAAACCATTTCTTTGGCATTGGCATTGTCATATTTTGCGGTCAGAAAATTAATAACAGTCTCTCTTTTTGGAACGGTGTATCCAGGGACCATGGTATTAACCACCATCTTAAAGACCACACCCTCTACCAGGTTGACGGGCCTCATGTCGAGGGAAATGCAGTCCACAATAGCATCGGTTATCTCTCCTTTTCTTTTTTCTGACATAGCTGCGGGCTTCCAGTCCAATCTGGTTTGCGCTAAACCTGAAGTTGCAGCGGGACTGCTCGCGATGTTCTGGGGATGCACCTGTAAAATAGTTTCAAATTAAGTATAAATAACTCTGTACACATTACTAATAGTTTTTAATCTGAAATGTTCACTTGTAAAGCACATAAAACACGTTTATGCACGGAAAGAATATAAAGTAGGCTAACTTACCATTTTGAAGTGGTAGGTCATGCTCGTTGTTGAACTGTGGTAAGCGAAGCGTTGCTTGCAAAGTTTACATTCCACTTTTTTTGATCGTCCGCGACTAAAAGGAAATGCTGCCATACTCCAGAATTTTTCTTTGACATTGTTCTTAGGTTATATCGAGATGAGTAATGCTTATATCACTAATCTGTAGGCAAATCTTAGGCTACAATGCTTAAAATGCACATTTGCGTGCCTAAAACAATATAGGCTAGAAGGATACAATATAGGCTACATGAAAGGGGGTGTTACTTATGTTAGTTATAAATATATAAACCATACAATTGGCAAAACACATTTATTATAAAAGGTTACTTTTAAGTTTTTTTTCATTAGTTATTCACAACATTATTACCTTAACTGCCTAATATAATTTATAGAGAACATGTATAGGCCTAGCTGTGTTAAGAGTGAAGGGCTGTCACTTCCATGCCCACAGCATCCAGAATGGATTATTCTACTGATAAGCACGCTGAACTGTGGTGCGAATCTAGGTGTCTGCGTGGAGAATTATTATATATTTTTTTTTCACGCGTTTGCTCAACCAAAACAAATCTCGGTCGACCAACAGCCCATCGACCAAACAATCGACTAATTGACTAAACGGCGTCAGCCCTAGTTGTAATAACCCATTTGGAATTGCCTTGAGAACAGCATTCAATTCTCTAAGCTAAGCTAAGGGATGGGAATGTTGTGCAAGTACATGAATAGACCCATCAAATATTTGAGATTGATGGTTAATGTTTCTTTGGTACCATTTAGGGAGAAATAATACTTTTTTTGTCACTATTAGATTAGATTAGATTCAACTTTATTGTCATTGCACAAAGTACAAGTACTGAGGCAATGAAATGCAGTTAGCATCTTCCCAGCATTATATGAGTGTTATTCCAGAGGTACATGTATGTTTTATGGGGGAAATGTCGTGGTTGTAACATATTTTCCAGGATAACAAGGTTTGTGGAATTTTGATAATTTAAAGGGCAGCTTTTCAGGGACGTAATTATAATATAATAATATAATATATATGCCATTTAGCAGTCGCTTTTATCCAAAGCGACTTTGGTCGCAGTAGTGAATGCATAACCCTAACCCTAACCCTAACCCTAACCCAGACACCCTGCGGAGGAAACTCATTTCAGCCGCTTGTATTCGCGATCTCGTTCTTTCGGTCACTACCCACAACTCGTGACCATAGGTGAGGGGGTAGGAACATAGATCGACCGGTAAATCGAGAGCTTTGGCTTTAGGCTCAGCTCCCTCTTTACCACGACAGACCGATGCAGCGTCTGCATCACTGCCGACGCCGCACCAATCCGCCTGTCGATCTCCCGCTCCATCCTTCCCTCACTCGTGAACAAGACCCCGAGGTATTTAAACTCCTCCACTTGGGGCAGGATCTCCTCCGACCGGAGAGTGCACTCCACCTTTTTCCGGCTGAGAACCATGGTCTCGGATTTGGAGGTGCTGATTCTCATCCCAGCCGCTTCACACTCGGCTGCGAACCGCTCGCTGGAGGTCACGGCCCGATGAAGCCAACAGGACCACATCATCTGCAAAGAGCAGTGACCCAATCCTCAGGCCACCGAACCGGACCCCCTCAACGCCCGGCTGCGCCTAGATATTCTGTCCATAAAGGTTATGAACAGAACCGGTGACAAAGGGCAGCCCTGGCGGAGTCCAACCTCACCGGGAACAAGTCCGACTTACTGCCAGCCATGCGGACCAAGCTCTGGCACGGTCGTACAGGGACCGAATGGCCCGTATCAAGGGGTCCGGTACCCCATACTCCCGAGCACCCCCACAAGACTCCCGAGGGACACGGTCGAAAGCCTTCTCCAAGTCCACAAAACATGTGTAGACTGGTTGGGCAAACTCCCATGCACCCTCCAGGACCCCGCGGAGGGTGTAGATCTGGTCCACCGCCCCACGACCAGGACGAAAACCACATTGCTCCTCCTGAATCCGAGGTTCAACCATCCGACGGACCCTCCTCTCCAGAACCCCTGAATAGACCTTACCAGGGAGGCTGAGGAGTGTGATCCCCCTGTAGTTGGAACACACCCTCCGGTCCCCTTTCTTGAAGAGGGGGACCACCACCCCGGTCTGCCAGTCCAGAGGCACTGCCCCCGATGTCCACGCGATGCTGCAGAGTCGTGTCAACCAAGACAGCCCCACAACATCCAGAGCCTTGAGGGACTCCGGGCGGATCTCATCCACCCCGAGGCCCTGCCACCACGGAGCTTTTTAACCACCGTGGCGACCTCAGCCCCAGAGATAGGAGAGCCCACCCCGAGTCCCCAGACTCTGCTTCCTCGCTGGAAGGCGTGTCGGTGGGATTGAGGAGGTCTTCGAAGTATTCCCTCCACCGACCCACAACGTCCCGAGTCGAGGTCAGCAGCGCCCCATCCCCACTGTACAGAGTGTTGACAGTGCACTGCTTCCCCCTCCTGAGACGCCGGATGGTGGTCCAGAACCTCCTCGAAGCCGTTCGAAGTCGTTCTCCATGGCCTCACCGAGCTCCTCCCATGCCCGAGTTTTGCCTCAGCGACCGCCGGCCGCGCGCTCCGCTTGGCTCGCCGATACCTATCTGCTGCCTCCGGAGTCCCACAGGCCAAAAAGGTCTGATAGGACTCCTTCTTCAGCTTGACGGCATCCTTCACTGCCGGTGTCCACCAGCGGGTTCGGGGATTACCGCCGCGACAGGCACCGACGACCTTGCGGCCACAGCTCCGGTCAACCGCCTCGACAATAGAGGCACGGAACATGGCCCATTCGGACTCAATGTCCCCCGCCTCCCCCGGGACATGGTTGAAGCTCTCCCGGAGGTGGGAGTTGAAGCTCCTTCTGACAGGAGACTCTGCCAGGCGTTCCCAGCAGACCCTCACAACACGTTTGGGCCTGCCAGGCCTGACCGGCATCCTCCCCCACCATCGGAGCCAACTCACCACCAGGTAGTGATCAGTTGACAGCTCCGCCCCCTCTCTTCACCCGAGTGTCCAAGACATGCGGCCGCAAGTCCGACGACACGACCACAAAGTCGATCATTGAACTGCGGCCCAGGGTGTCCTGGTGCCAGGTGCATATATGGACACGCTTGTGCTTGAACATGGTGTTCGTTATGGACAATCTGTGACAAGCACAGAAGTCCAACAACAAAGCACCATTCTGGTTCAGATCGGGGGCCGTTCCTCCCAATCACGCCCTCCAGGTCTCACTATCATTGCCCACGTGAGCATTGAAGTCTCCCAGCAAAACGAGGGAGTCCCCGGAAGGAGTGTTCTCAAACACCCCTCCAAGGACTCCAAAAGGGTGGGTATTCTGAGCTGCTGTTTGGAGCATAGGCACAAACAACAGTCAGGACCCGTCCCCCACCCGAAGGCGGAGGGAGGCTACCCTCTCGTCTACCGGGGTGAACCCCAACGTACAGGCACCGAGCCGGGGGCAATAAGTATTCCCACCCCTGCTCGGCGCCTCCCACCAGGGGCAACTCCAGAGTGGAAGAGAGTCCAACCCCTCTCAAGGAGACTGGTTCCGGAGCCCATGCCGTGCGTCGGAGGCGAGGCCGACTATATCTAGCCGGAACCTCTCGACCTCCCGCACCAGCTCAGGCTCCTTCCCCGCCAGAGAGGTGACATTCCACGTCCCTAGAGCTAGCTTCTGCAGCCGAGATCGGACCGCCAAGGCCCCTGCCTTCGGCGCCGCCCATCTCACACTGCACCCGGCCCCTTTGGCCCCTCCATGGGTGGTGAGCCCATGGGAAGGGGGTCCTACATTGCCTCTTCGGGCTGTGCCGGCCGAGCCCCATAGGTGTAGGCTCGGCCACCAGGCGCGCCCTCGAGCCCTACCCGGGCCTGGCTCAGGGGGCCCGGTGACCCGCGTCCGGGCAAGGGAAACGTAGTTCCATTTATGTTTATCATCATAAGGGGTCTTGTGAGCCACGCTTGTCTGGTCCCTCACCAAGGACCTGTTTGCCTTGGGTGACCCTACCAGGGGCATGAAGCCCCGACAACTTAGCTCCTGGGATCATTGGGACACGCAAACCCCTCCACCACGGTAAGGTGGCGGCTCAAGGAGGATGTATGTATGTTGAAATCTCCAACAATCACAACTTTATCCGCCATAGTTGCCAAGCTTGATAAAAACTCTGCAAACTCGGAGAGAAAAACAGTATACGGTCCAGGTGGTCTATAAATAGTTATTAAGAGGAAGGATTGCACTGAGGTAACTAGATCTTTTGACCGTCCAGAAAGCATAGAAAGCGATTCAAAAGAGGAGAACTTATCCCCACATTTAGGTGTAAAACTAAATTTTGTCGAAAAAAAAATCACAGCAACACCGCCCCCTCTACCGGATAGACGGCGCTTGGCAGCTGGCATAACCATCGGAGATGCCTCATTAAGTGCACTGTATTCGTCAGGCCTAAGCCAGGTTTCAGTGAAACTAATCAGGTCAAAACTATGGTCGGTGATTAGTTCGTTTCACAAGAACTGCCTTGGGGAAAGTGATCTAACATTTAACAATCCACATTTAAGATGCGTCTTACTACAGGCAACACTTACTGCAGGCTGAGAGGTTTTAATATAAATAAGATTGTGTACACAAATGCCACGACAGCCAGTGTGTTCAGATAGCTTTTTACTTCTAAAACCATTTCCAAAACGAGGGACAGACACAGTCTCAATAGCTAAGCTAGTCACGGGTTTTGGAAGCTAGCAGACAGTGGTTTAGGACCAGAAGTCTGCTGCCTGGCTAGCGCTCTGAGAGGTCATAAACTTTGCGAATTTATACTACGGGATAATGTTCTAGATAATAGAAGAGAACCTCTCCAGTTCGGGTGGAGTCCGTCTCTCTTCAGTAAGCCAGGCTTTTCCCAAAAAGTAGGCCAATTGTCTATGAAGCCCAAGTCGTTGTCAGTACACCAGTTAGCCATCCAGCGATTTAGCAACGTGAGTCTACTGTAGACTTCGCCACTCCTACGGGTAGGGATAGGGCCAGAGATAATTACTTCCCGACTGAGTGTTTTAGCGAGCTTACACACCGAAACAAAATTATTTTTAGTGATCTCCGACTGCCTAAGTCGGGACATCGTTGGTGCCAGCGTGGATAATAATTTTAGAATATTTACGATTATTCTTAGCTAGCACCTTTAAGTTTGCCTCCACGTCGGTAGCTCTGGCCCCAGGCAAACATTGGACTATGGTCGCTGGTGACTCTATCCTCACGTCTCGTAAAATGGAATCGCCAATTATCAGAGCTTTCTCAGTAGGTGTATTACTGAGTGGGGAAAAACGATTCGAAACGTGAGTTAGGTGTATGACCTCCTTGGGACGGCGACTATGCCTCCCTCGAACCGTGACAAAAGCGCCTTGCTGCGAAGGCTCTGCTGGGGGAATAGCACTAATGTCTAGGCTATTTAAACTCCCTGGTGCGTCCGGCGCCAACAGAAAAGACTCTATGTAACTCTCTCCTTCCTGAATCTGGCGAAGCGTCCGGATGCGGTCCTCAAGCTCAACTATTTTCTGCGCCAATTCTAAATTAAGTTCACACTTCCTACAAATACCAGTTACGTTAAACTTGGCGTCAGAACTAACACTAAACATATTGCACTCCAAGCAGGAAACAAGGGAGGAAGCCATGGTCGAATTCCTTACCGTAATGTTTTCTTGGGTGTCGAACAGAAAACCACGGTGCTCGAGTCCCGTATAGGTTGGTGAGTTAGGAATAACCAAAAAGATTAAAAAATAGAAAAGAGTTTTGTATCCAAATCAGTATAAAAGTGTAGAAAATGCGGGCAGCGAAAACCTGGAGCAGCAGTTACTACAGCGCGCATCGCGTTCAAAAATCGCTATTACTCGTCTTATGGTTGTGCATCTTCCACTAGCTTGCGGCGAGAGGACTTGTTTCCCAGACGGAGTCTGTTTACCTCTGATGGGTTGGCTGGAGTAGCGGTATCCAGTGCTGTGAACCTATTCGATAGCTCTAACGCCACGTCAGCGTTACTTCCGTTTCTCCGAGCTAGCTTGGTTTTGGGTGGTTGTATCCAAGTCGGGTTAGCATACGTAATCCGAGGGGTCGAGCAGGTCCGGCATTGTCACCAATTGTTAGTATGTATAGTCACAAGTGGCTCCAGTAGTGCTAGCCTAGCCTCCAGGCTAAAGACGAGCCTAGCTAAGCTAGCGAGCTTTCCGATAGCACTAATAAAAAAATAGCAACAGGCAGTTCAATTTGCAACCAACCAGCGACCTAACCTAACCCAACCTAACCCTAACCTGAACACAATCCTGAACCCCAATCTCAATATGGACCAAGAATTCAATCAGAACTCACATTTTGACCGTAATTCTAGGTCAGATCCCTCTACTCCTGAACTGATTCCGTTTGTCACAACATACAGCCATACTGCCAGTAAACTACAGGCACAGTTTAAACATAATTTCATAGCTACACAACAGATCAACTTCAAATTAATCTCAGCATTTAGATGAAATAACTAGACATTCTGGTGCATTACACATTCCCTAGCACTACACCTCAAGACCCACCCACTTACAATCAACACTTGGCAACACTAAACAAATGGCATGCATCCATAATCCACATAGCAACAAATCCAGTACCATTTCACAGATCATATTACCAAACATTGCTTCACCACAAGCCTAAAACATCATACTGTATATACAACATCAAGAAAGCACAACGAACATCTGCTCTGGTACAGCACTTTCAATTACACCCATTATCTCACTTACACATAGAAGGCCTGGAGTCAAATGCCCTCTGGACAGAATCTAGCCGGAGGAGAGCAGAGACCAAATGGATTTATAAATGACAAACGGCTACACCTCATGGTCTCAATGAAAGGAAGAAATGAGAGGAAAAAGTAAATAAATCTTGGGTGGAAAAGAACCCCACACCCACCTGTGCCAGTCCCCCCTTGTTTTTCTTCCCCCTTTTTAAATAAAATAAAATGATTAGCACTTATAGGAGAGACCCAGGAATGGGGAGGAGCAGTTAATAAAGGATTAAACAAAACATTATGAACTTTGGATTTGAGTGTTCTTTCTATTTTGTACATGTTTTTTTCTCTCCCGATATATGGAGACACGTTTCAAGTTTCAAGTTTCAAGGTTTTATTGTCAATCACAGATATATACAAGTATAACACAGTGAGTGAAATTCTTGTGCCAGAAAACGCCCGACAGCAAACAGCAGTAAGACTATATATTTTTTAAACTATAAGTAGACCATAAATAAAATAGCTAAAAACGGTGCAGCATTTAAACTATAAGTATACATTAAACATAAATAAAAAATTAAAGCTAAGAAACAGTGCAAAAAAACCCTATGTAAAACAGATTTAAACTGGGCAAGTGAGTACCAGTTATAATAGACTGCAATATTATTTATAAAAATACAAACATACTGGGAAAATACAATACAGAATAGTGCAAGTTGAATATGAAAGTGCAAATTACAAAACAATTGCAAATACAATTGAGTGTGTGCAGAGCGCGAGGATCAGCTCCTATTCAGCAGCCTGATGGCCTGACTATGGAAGCTGTCCCTGAGTCTGTTTGTGCGGCACTTGATACTACGGTATCTTCTGCCTGACGGTAAAGTGGAGTACAGACGCATACGTAGGAACTATTTTTGGTTGTGTGTGTTGTCTAATAATTTTTTATGGGTTTATGGTATTTTAAGCACTTCCCTACGCATGTACGCACTTAATATCTTGAGATTTGGTTCTATTATATGAATTTCAGGTTTAAAACTCTCTAAACCTGTGGTGAGACGTGTCAAGGTGTGGTGAAGTGAGGCACGGGAGAGACTCAGCGCCTGGCTGGAGAGAGCAGGCTGTGATCGGGGCTTAATGGAGTGGGCGGGGCCAGAGGCTGGGAACAACCTGGATGAATACACAGACACTGTGATATCATTCATCAGCTTCTGTGAGGAGGTGTGTGTCCCCGTCCGCACCAGGAAGATCTACAACAATGACAAGCCCTGGTTCACAGCCCAACTCAGGCGGCTGAGGTCGGAGAAAGAGGAAGCCAGGCGGAGTGGGGACAAGGACAGGTTTAAGGAGGCCAAGTACAGGTTCGCCAAAGCGGCGAAGGAGGCGAAACACCGCTTCTCAGAGAAACTGCAGCAGCAGTTCTCTGAGGGGAATCCCGCCTCCGTCTGGAAAGGCCTCAAAACAATAACCAACTATAAACCGAAGTCCCCACAGACGTCCGACAACCTCTCTCTGGCAAATGAGCTCAATGAGTTCTACTGTCGGTTTGAGAAGGAGAGGTTTCTCCCCGCCCTTTCCCTCCACCCCCCCCGGTCACAACCACTATCCCCAGACCCCAGGGCGGACCCTGTCTCCTCTGCCATTCCTCTCCCCCTCCCCTCCCTCTCTCCCGCCCTCCCTCCACTCCTCTCCCCCCTTTCCCCTCCCCCCACCTCTCCCTCCTCCCCCCTCCCCCCCTCTCTCCCCCCTCCTCCCTCTCGGTCACAGAGAGGGAGGTGAACCGTAATCTGTTTAAGAGTCAGAATCCCGGAAGGCGGCCGGACCGGATTCTGTCTCCCCATCCACGTTGAAGTACTGCGCTGACCAGCTGTCCCCCGGTGTTCACCAACATCTTCAACACCTCACTGGAGCTGTGTCGGGTCCCAGCGTGCTTCAAGGCCTCGACCATCATCCCCATCCCCAAGAAGGCCAAGGTCACGGGCCTTAATGACTACAGACCTGTCGCCCTGACATCTGTGGTCATGAAGGTCTTTGAGCGCCTTGTCCTGGCCCACCTGAAGTCCATAACAGATCCCCTGCTAGACCCCCTGCAGTTTGCGTACAGAGCCAACAGATCCACGGACGATGCCGTGAATATGGCTCTGCACTACGTCCTGGAACACCTGGACACTGCAGGGACCTACGCCAGGATTCTGTTTGTGGACTTCAGCTCGGCCTTCAACACCATCCTCCCGGACATACTGGAGCACCAGCTGTCCCTGCTGCGGGTGCCGGACTCTACCTGTAGGTGGATTACGGACTTCCTGTCCAACAGGTCGCAGCGGGTGAAGCTGGGGAAGAACATCTCCAGCCTAAAGTCCATCAGCACCGGCTCCCCGCAGGGCTGCGTTCTGTCCCCCCTACTGTTCTCCCTGTATACCAACAGCTGCATCTCCCTCCACCCGTCGGTCAAGCTCCTGAAGTTCGCAGACGACACCACCTTGGTGGGTCTCATCTCCAAGGGGGATGAGTCTGCCTACAGGAGGGAGATCAAGCGACTGCAGAGCTGGTGCAGCTGTAACAACTTGGAGCTAAACGCTCTTAAAACAGTGGAGATGGTAGTGGACTTCAGACGGAAAGCAGCCCGTCCCCCTCCCATCAACCTGGGAGGCACCCCGGTGGCCTCGGTGGAGTCATGCCACTTTCTTGGCACAACCATCTCCCGGGACCTGAAGTGGGGGCTGAACATCGATGCCCTCACAAAGAAGGCCCGGAAGAGGATGTTCTTCCTGTGGCAGCTGAGGAAGCTCAGGCTGCCAAGGACCATGATGACCCAGTTCTACACCGTCATCATTGAGTCCATCCTCACCCTCTCCATCCTCACCTGGTTCCCTGCGGCTACGGTCAAGGACAAGGCCAAGCTGCAGCGGGTGATACGCGGCGGAGCGGGTGATTGGCTGCGCCCTCCCCCTCAAGTCCCTACATAACACCAGGGCTCTGAGGAGGGCGAGGAAGATAATGGCGGACCCCTCCCACCCAGGTCACAACCTCTTCACCCTGCTGCCTCATGGAAGGAGGCTACGGCTGCCTAAGACTGGAACAGAACGTCACAGACACAGCTTTTTCCCCTCAGCAGCACGCCTAGTCAACAAGTCAAGTCTCCCTGGTCCCCCACCCCTCCCCCCCCCTCCCCTCCCCCTCCCCCCTGAGACTGACCACTGAACTCTATTTTTGCACTGCTCTACCTCCCTGACTATTGTGTTTACCAGCCATTGCACTTGAACTGTTCTGTTGTTGCACTGTTTTTGTCATGTTTTGCACTTGTCTCGGTTGTTGTTATTTGCTGTTATTTGTGAAAAGAATTGTGACATACGCTCTTTAAATACCGCATCAAGTTCCTACATGTTTACATGATGGCGATTAAAGAATCTGTATCTGTATCTGTATCTGTATCTGTATCCAATAGAGCACCTTTGGGATGTGGTGGAACAGGAGATTCGCAACACGAATGTGCAGCTGACAAATCTGCAGCAACTGCATGATGCCATCATGTTGGACCTGAATCTCTGAGGAATGTTTCCAGCACCTTGTTGAATCCATGCCATGAAGAATTCAGGCTGTTCTGGGGGCAAAGGGGGTCCTACCCAGTACTAGAAAGGTGTTCCTAATAAAGTGGCCACTGAGCGTATGGTGTCCCTTAAATCTGCAGGGTTAGGGTTTCGGGCCTACTTCAGCACAGTTGGTGCTCTCATTTAAATTCCTTCTGATTCTAAAAGCCCACGCTTGGTCCACGTTCTAGGACACACTACACAGAACATACACCAAGATTGTAAGGTTAGCTTTAGCAGTTGTATAAAATACATGCAAGCCAATAGGATGCAAAAATGACAGATGGAGCTCATTTGAATTGCTTTGGGCTCCAAGACAGGAAAAGCCGTGAAAACGCACAGCAGCGGACCAGCCACGCAAGTAAACGCACAGCAGCGGACCAGCCACGCAAGTAAACGCACAGCAGCGGACCAGCCACGCAAGTAAACGCACAGCAGCGGACCCACGTTTAAACGCACAAGGCCACGCTTCACACAAGCAGCATAGGCACATAAAGCAGCCAAAATAATTATCCTTTCTCAACTCGCCCAACCAAGAATAGAATACGGTAAGCAGGAAAAGCCAAGCAGCGAATATTACCAATACCATTAAATGGAGCTTCCCCGTAGTCCTATATAATCTACTTTCTAGTCTTCTGCCAACTTTTTGGGCTATCCAGGCGAACCCAGTCCCCCATATTCATCAGCAAACACAAAAAAGACAAAAAAATAAAAGTGTCAAGCCACACTGGACTTGACCGATGACTACGTCTCAACCGGGGAAAGGTGTAGTATATAAGCTCCAATACATTTAGCAAACTCGCAGCTTGATTCCCTGCTCACTGCCACAGCTGCCGAGATGAGTCGAGAAGAGAGGAAACGTCAAATCAAATCAAGTTTATTTGTATAGCGCTTTTCACAATAGAATTGTCACAAAACGCTTAACAGAGGGGGAACCCAGGCCTAGACCCCCCCAAAAGACATCCACCCTCCAACATGAAACAAGGCGGCCCACCTGTTTCCGTTCCCCTCATGGACCGTAAAAAGAGAAAACGTAAAGTACATGAGAACCAGCAAATTAAAAAAAGAAAAGAAAAAAAGGCCTCAAACGTACCTCAAAAACCGTATAGGCAGTGCACTTAATATAAAAAAGCTCAGTTCAATTTCGGACGAGCCCCCATTTATGTTACAACTGGGTCACAGTCAAACATAAGAGGCATAAAACAATTTGCAGTTCAAATAAAGGTTATTTTAATAAAGGAAAATCCAAAACTGAAAGAAATGAGGATGTCGACGCCGTGCCGGTCTGGTGAGAGAAAGAACACCCCTCCAAAAGGCCTTCTCAGATCCTTATAAAAAACCCAGGATCAGCAGACTAACAGGTGTTGTGATTTGCCACGATTAGGTCTGATTGCTTCCTCCTGCTGTCTGCAGCAGCACCTGCAGCAGGGGATAAACCAGGCAGCAAAACTAGAGCTGTAACATCTTCAGTCATTTAAATGAGAACTGCAGCGGTCACTTTGTGCATGTTTTCTTCCATTTCCAATTTGGGCCTAGCGCCATTCCGCCATGAGCCTACTGTTAGCTCATATTTTGAAGTAGTGCCATGCTGGCATGGGAGCGTTTAAAGTTCAATTTTGGGCATAGCTTTTGCTGGCCCTCTTGCTGTTAGCCCATTAGCCTTACTAAGCAACTCTCCATCACATCAGTGCTGTCAATATCTTCTATACCAAACTTGGGAGCAGATTGGGTGAGGCCAGTGGTGTAGTCGGGGCCATACGCACCTATACTTTCTTTTTTTCCCGGGGCTATTTGCTTATACTGACTTCTAAGGATCAATATTTGCGTATACCCTTTGGTATACCCACTTATTAGCTGCTTAACAAGCCTGTAACCAACTGTCTTTTTAGCTTTCCCTTTACCTCTCTCTGGAAACTAGAGAAAATAATTCTGTATGGTGACACGGAGACCTTCATCTCAGGACAGTCCGAACTCATAACAGGTCAGCCAATCGGCTGTGACTTGTAGTGCCCAGAGACTTGTGTTAATTTTTCATGAACATAAAACTGTCTGTTATTAACAAGCAAAAACATATAATTGTAGTTAAGGTATAGCTCCAATAATTATGAGTCAGCTGCCACAAGACCTCCCTGTAACTATTCAAGTGGTAGCTAAATCAAAATGAAGTAGGTGTAAATACAGATATTAAATCCATAACTGATAAATGTAAAATGTTGTCTATATTAGCCATTCACTTTAACAAATAACAGAACAGGAGGAAATGAACCCGCTCTCCTGCACTACTTTGGTAGCTTACTTCACACCATCCAAACATTTTGTGTGCAAAGAGGCTCGCGGGGGGAGTCCGAAACAGACTGAGAAGAAGAGGAAGCAGACACCCGCTCAGTCATTACTCTGTCAAACGTCAGATCACTGAGTAATAAAGTTGA
>JAINUG010001464.1:0-22234 GCA_029706075.1 Aldrovandia affinis
TGTTCTTTTATTTCCCCATTATAATCCATTCAGGTGATCATAGGCTTGCTCCATTGCTGTAACACCCTACTGCTCTAAAGTCCAACTGGTCCAGAACTCTGCTGGACATATTCTTTCACTCACCAGATCCCACCACCACATCACTCCCTTGTCAACTTGGTTCTTGTGAAGCTCCACTGGCTCCCAATCAAATTCTGAATCAATATCAAGATCCTCCTCCTCACATATAAAGCCCTCCATGGCTTAGCACCTATTTACACCTCTGATTCAGTCTACGATTTGACAAATGGGGTGGCAGATCTGTGGCAGGTTGCTTTCAAAAACTAATTTTAAAATTCAAAAATACGATGTGAAAAACTCATATCAACATACCAAAACCAGTGAGAGAAAGAAAGCAGGCAAAAGAAAAGAAAGCTATATGGTGTGAAAGAGAGAAAATATGAGTCATGGCTACGGTGCTATTTAACACATATTCAAATGTATCCATACTGCATACCTCTCACATAAAATGTATAAATCAGTGTGCTGTTGAGTTAATATCATTAATTAAATCTAGTCTTTGAATGTATTACAAAGAAAAAGTAGCTTCTTATCCTTGACTTTGTCTTGTCCTTTTTATGAAGAACCTCTCTATGTCCTGTTTTCTCTGAATTTTCTATTGATTACAGTAGATATCTAATATAACTCCTATGTCAAATGTAAAGAAAGACAAGTAAAAAACATTTAATCAGAAATAAAAAATATATCTTGTGTAAGTACCCTTTGTCTATTAACCCCCTGAGGTCCGTGCTAAGCTTAGAGGAGGTTTGTGATTTTGGCGTGGTCTGATATTTATCTCAATTTCATCAACTTAACACACACTTACTCCAAAGTGTTTGATCTTTTTTATCTGAAGGACAATCACAGCTACATTTATATGCCATCAATAGTTTGGTCAGTATCATATGCAGCTTGTAAATAGATATACAAACACACACGTTATAAAGAGTAAATTTTTCTGCCGTCACAAAAGTTGTGAAAGCACACACTAAACTATAGTGACGAATTGTTTTGCCAATGTGCGTTTGTTCATCAAGGTCTTGGTTATGTAAGGGTGTGAAAATTGTTTAGCACATCTCATCTCATCTCATCTTCAGCCGCTTATTCCTAGCTAGGGGGGGCTGGAGCCTATCCCAGCATGCATTGGGGCGAGAGGCAGGAATACACCCTGGACAGGTCGCCAATCCATCGCAGGGCACTACATACACAATTCACAATACCCGGAGGAAACCCACGCGGACACGGGGAGAACATGCAAACTCCACACAGAAAGGCCCCCGGCCTGGATTCGAACCCAAGACCTTCTTGCTGTGAGGCGACAGTGCTATCCACTGCACCACCGTGCCGCCTGCTGTTTAGCACATATGAGATCTAAATAGCCAAAAACCTGTTTTTATCAGAACTGGTCACATTTATTTCAGGCTGTGGGAGGGCTATATGCTAATTTACTGAATATTCATGATCCACACCTGAAAGATCTGTCAGATGGGCCATCTCTCTCTCAAAGGCCATCAGACAAAGACATCTTGCAGAGTAGCCTACGCATTTCTTTTTATGACCAACAGAAGCCAGTTTGACAACATCCAAAGTCTGTTTGGCATTGGGCACAGGCACATGATCAAAAGTAGCCCGTTTTCTGGGTTTAAGATATTTATCTTTAAACGTCTGTAGGAAAACGAAAGCAAAATCCGTGTCTACGAAGACACGGAAAGACATAAACAAGACAAAACAAAATAACCAACGATCAGGAACAAACAAAACGTATCCAAAATCTCGGAATAAACTAAACGCTGGGAATCTAAACCACAATAAGCACACAAACAAGTTCACGAGAGGCAAGAAACATTAATCACAATAGGTATTATCAAGCTAAGCTAGATAATGTCCAAGCGCCGAAACAGAATGCCAGCTAGTTAAATATCCTCCCGTTAATTATTCGCAGCAGTCCACAATGGTTCAGATTTTTTCCGTACAGCGTCACAAGACGCGGAATTCATATATTTTCACAAGTATTTGAAAACATGGTAAATAAAATAAATATCAGCATACACCGTCTGTTGCTGGCAGCTCACAACCGTAAACACAGACAAGATGCGATATAATGTCGGGACATTGTTTACGCTGCGATTTCACACATGACCCCATGCCCCTCCCCGAGACCAGCACCTAGTTACCATGTCAATAGAAGGGGGACGGAACTTCCAGGTAAAAAAGAGAGTAAAAGGCAAGGTTTACTTTTGGTCTAATTAACCTAATTAAAAAAATCTCATATTATTTGCCAGTGCTCAAATCTGAAAGTCACGATTATAAGGTTTCTGTCAATGTTTTTGCCGCGTGTGTATGATAAAATCTTGCGATGTTAGAAATAGTAATATACTTTTATTGCTGCTGGAAGTGTCGGCGCTCCCGTCGACCTCAGGGGGTTAAAGGTGATCTATGCAGTTTTTCCCCATGAAAATATCATTAAATAATCATGATAAATCATTAATTCAAAATAAGTTAAAATATTATGTCCGCCACTGATTCAAACATTTACAGCTTCCAATATTATAATGAGACCAAATGAGATCAATCAAAGATAGTCTTATGTGAATATCCTTCCTTCCTAAACAGTTAGTGAGTGCAATTACTACACAATGGTTGAGGAGGATAGCAGAAGAGGAGCCACAAAGATAACATGGAGAAGTTTAAATTTCCTTTGACATGCATCTCTTTATAATCAGGTGTCAGGTGTCGTGACGTCAGCACTCAGCATCAGTCATCAGCACAAGTCGCTCCACCTACATAATCACACCGTGGCCCAATTCCATTCCAATACATTTGGTTAATTTGTTCACTTCACTCGCTATGCTCACTCAGGGGGGAATCCCCTTTAAGTCCTTTATGTATCAATGCCCCTTTTTCAAGGGAAGGTCCGTTTCAAATTTACAAGAAAGGAAGTTTACATTTTTCTTCACTTACCCTTGCTTTCACGCCCTCCAATCTAACCTGCTCAGGTGCAGATTCCAGCAGATACAGTGCCTTGCAAAAATACTCTAGCACAATTTTCACATTTTGTTTCTTTCAAGCATTCATTTACACCACTTTCATTTAAGAACTAATATCTGTTATAAATGGACCCTACTCCATAAATTTGTAAAAACTTGTTTGTATACCATACATACAAACGCACACAAAGTACCGTTATGAAAAAAGTGTCAATGTATGTTTACAACTAAGCCACATTGCAGATAATGTTGCAATATGTTGCGAGACTATCAACAGAACTGGAAGCAAAGATCACCTCTGTGGAAAGGCTCCAGTACTATACTACAGTGAGAAGCTTGTCAGATGTTTCATGAAACCTACTGTCTTTTCCATATCAATTACATCACCTGTCATAAATGAATTTGTCATGTTCATGTCAGTCAGGAGTGTCACCAAGTGAAAAATAAAAAATGTTCTGGTTCCTATTTGAAATAGCACGAGGAATAATATCAAAGATGCTGATATCCGAGATGTTTGAAACACTTGGTATTGTGGGTATAATAGGGTCTGGTACAAAATAAACAAAAGAAAGATGAATACAGGCAAGTCATCTTTCATCTAGGGACATCATTTGGCCTACAGTCTGGTGTGTATGCAGCACTGTCCCACATGGGGCCACTCAAAGGACCTCTGCTTAATGCTACTCTATACATATACAACAACTTGTGTGAGAAGCGTTTGTGCAAAATGCACTTGCAACTTATTTACCTTACCTACCTATGCCTTATTCTGCTGACAGAACTCAACTTGAAATAGTATGGTCCATCCCCTTTATTAATCACTTTATTAATCTATCCTTCAATCGAGTCTCCTTTTTCTAGGGTGGTTTTCAAAAGATTGCAAGACATTTCACAGCTATTAAAATGTTTTTTAATCAACAATATCTGTTGTCCCTTTTTTTAAATGAGCTTTTACTCTTAAAAGCACATCACTTGTAGAGGCTCTTGAACATTGTTTATAGAGGAAGGCCTATGCTTATTGTCTATGGATGATAATACTGTTAAGTATGGTATGCGGTTAGATATTGTGTACGGTACTTCCCTTTTTTTCATAGTTTTTTCAGACAGTTTATTGAGAAAATCATCCTTCACCGCAGAGGAGGAAGCTGCATGCAATTTTAATTGGACACTGTGTCTACTGGGTATGGTATGCTTTATAAAGTAACATAGTTAATGTAATAAAATAATATAGATAAAGTGTTTGCTTGTATTTGTTATACATTTTCAGAAGTTGTTTATTTTATAAAGCTTGATTACGTTTTCCATCCTTCAGGAATAGGTATACAATATAGAGGTCAATTGGTCTCTTTCTTCTTGTCATGTTCTGGCTCACCTTCAGCGACCCTTCAGTTCAGCACATTTTATAAAGCTGCTCATAAGTTCCCCAAAAGTATAGCCAAGTTCCCAAATTGAGCTCTCAGAGCTGTGCGTGTGTGTGTGTGTGTGTGTGTGTGCGTGTGTTTGTTCATAAAGATCATGCTCACTTAGCTCTGTCCATTATGCCCTTACTATGGTACTAAATAAAATATATTTAAATTGCTTCTGCTAATTAATTGCTAAATAAATATAAAAATATACATTTATTGGAAATAAACATAAATATAATTTAATTTATGTGTTATGCAATGATATGTCCGGTAATTTATATTAATAATACAAATTATATTTCTTATGCAAATGGTACTCCTTTGGGTGTGCTCTTTAAGTCAATAAAGTCTCGTCAAAGGCGCATGCGGTTCTTCCTATGGTAAGGGTAGTGTTTTAGTGCACCATCTGAACAATCCAAACATCCAAACAACATTACATAATGCTACTGGCTATAGCACTGCATTTCTTTTCTTTTTCTGACTGCACGTTCTCTTCTCTGCCTCGGCCTCTGACTCTGACCCTAGATCCTGCGAGAAGTGAGCTGCCCCCATCAACCCTCACCCCCACGCCAACCCCAGTTCCTGGATCTGGACCCCCTTCACGTGGTTTAGCCCCCCCGCTGACTACCTAACTCAGGAGGGGCAAAGTCTTTCAGCCCTGAGCCACCTTGGACTGACCATGATATGTATCCGCTAAGACTTTCTGAGTAATGAATATGCCTTCCGGCCTATTAGCAGCCTCTTCTCTGGTAAAACTATCTACAAAACAGCCATTTAGAGCATCTGCAATATCCTGCTCTGTAAAAATAAGGATATTGCAGATGCTCTAAATGGCTGTTTTGTAGATAGTTTTACCAGAGAAGAGGCTGCTAATAGGCCGGAAGGCATATTCATTACTCAGAAAGTCTTAGCGGATACAGAGATAGGGGAGATGGAAGTATTGGGTAAATTACAAAAATTAAAGACTAATAAAGCAGCCGCCCGGATGGCATATACCCCAGGGTACTAAAGGAGTTAAGCGAGATCATTTATAAACCACTGGCAAGTATTTTTAGACTGTCTTTAAAGACTGGTGAAGTACCTAATGACTGGAAACAGGGTATTGTGGTACCAATATATAAGAAAGGGGACCGTACTGATCCAGGAAACTATAGGCCTATTAGTTTAACTTGCATCATATGCAAAATATTAGAATCTATTATTAAAGATAAACTAGAAGTATTTCTAGAAAATTACAACATCCTAAGGGATAGCCAGCATGGTTTTTGCAAGGGTAGGTCATGTCAGACAAATCTGCTGACATTTTTTGAGGAAGCAACCAAGTGTCTGGATGAGAGAAAGGCGTATGATATTATATACTTAGATTTCCAAAAAGCATTTGATAAGGTGCCACATGACAAACTCATTATCAAAATGAGAGCAGTAGGAATTACAGGTGGCATTTTAGAGTGGGTTCGGAACTGGTTACTGGATAGAACACAAAGGGTAGTAATAGGCGGGATCTTATCCGAGGAGGGTATAGTGGGAAGTGGAGTTTCGCAGGGATCGGTGCTGGGACCACTGCTCTTTATCATCTACATAAATGACATTGATATGGACATTGAAAGTACATTAGTTAAATTTGCAGATGATACAAAACTGGGAGGCTTAGCAAATAGTCAGGAATCTACTAAAGTAATCCAAGATGATCTGAATAGAATCCAGAAATGGGCAGAAACCTGGCAAATGAAATTTAATATAACTAAATGTAAAGTTCTACATGTGGGGAATAAAAACATAGGACAGGATTATTTTATGGGAGGTAGAAAACTAGAATGTGCACACGTAGAAAAATACCTAGGAGTCCTAGTTGATCAAAGCTTGTCAGGGACTGGTCAATGCGGTAGCAGTTAAAAAAGCCAACAGGATGCTGGGATACATAGCCAAGAGTATAGAGTACAAATCGAAGGAGATCATACGCACCCTATACAATGCCCTTGTTAGGCCACACTTGGAATATTGTGTGCCGTTCTGGGGACCGCATTACAAAAAAGATATAGATGCGCTGGAAAAGGTCCAAAGACGGGCAACCAGACTGATTCCTGGCATAAAAGACAAGTGTTATGAGGAAAGGCTAGAGATGCTTGGACTGTTCAAGCTTAGTAAAAGGAGACTTAGGGGAGATTTGATTGAGGCTTTTAAATTTATTAAAGGAATTAACAAAGTGAATTTTAGGAAATTATTAAAGTTGAGTTCGGTTAGCAGAACGAGGGGGCATAAATGGAAACTGACAAAGGGTAAATTTCACACGGACACTAGGAAATATTTTTTCACACAGAGAGTGATCAATGCGTGGAATAGCTTGCCTGGACATGTAGTAGAGGCTGAGACACTAGGGGTATTCAAGGCTAGGCTCGATCCAGTGTTAGACACTCTAGCCTTTGGATAAACTAAGCATGTGAGCAGATTAGTGGTAGGAACGGACGAGCAGTGTTGGGCTGAATGGCCTGTTCTCGTCTCCCCCTTATGTTATGTTATGTTATGTTATGTTATGATATGGTATTTTTTGGACACACCCTGTGCCGGCCAGAAGATGATGGGCTCCCCCCCTTTTAGTTTGGTTCCTCCCAAGGTTTCTCCCTACCAAGGAGTTTTTCCTTGCCACTGTTGCCTTTAGGCTTGCTTTTTGGGGGTCTAGGCCTGGGTTCCCCCTCTGTTAAGCGTTTTGTGACAATTCAATTGTGAAAAGCGCTATACAAATAACTTTGATTTGATTTGATCTGAAGGAGAACGGGTTTATCCAACGACATATCTCAGAAACCAGTCATTGAGGTGCCTGGAGCTTGTATGGGCTCAGGTGAATGTGATAATATTTAAATCATCTTATACCTGGCTCCCAGAGGTCGCCTGTGAATTTTAAAATAACAGGGATAAAAATACCAACCAGAGCCGTGCAATTGCTTAATTTCACTCTGCGTAGCTCCAAAATATCAACATCAACATTTGCATCAAAATAGAACCCTTATGTTTTGGATTCAAGTGGATAGCAAAGCTAACGCATATTGCACAATGATTATGTTTACTTTTATTAATATTTGATAGGAAAAACCCCCACATAGATTTTTCATTAAAATGGAGATCCACACACATATATACACATAATACACGTATACACACACACATATATATATATATATACATACATATAGAACAAAACTGAATAAATTCATGTCTGGAATTTATATAAATATTCATATATACATATTATGTTTGTTATATTATATTATGGATAAATGAATGATTAACACCACTTGATCTTCTGCTTCTTTATGAGTGTATTGCACATTTCTCCTGGTTAACCTTCTGTTTGGTTGGTCCTGTTACATGTAATTCTAGAAAAATTGTGAAACTTTCTTTCGCAAGAGACCAAATAACAATGAACTGTCAAATATATTTTGTAAGTTGCTACACACTCTGAAGCCACCCATCTCTAAACACCTTCTGGTTTTAGAGATGGACATTGATGGGCGCCTGTCATCATATTGTCCTGCAACCTATCCTTTTTTACATTTTCATATATGGTTCTTGCTAACATATGTACACTATATGGCCAAAAGTCAGTGGACACCTGACCATCACACCTACACTACAGTCATGAGAAAAAATTAGGACACCCTATGAAAACCTTTGTCTTCTTCAACATATTCAAACATATGGGCATTTGATATTCATTTGAACAATATTGAAAAATTGAGGTAATATAACTAAACAAATACAACTGAAACAAATTATTTTAAAAATGATTGGTAAAATGTGATTAATAGAAATGCAATCTTCTTGTGAGGAAAAAGTTAGGACACCCCCACATTTAGTTCCACTTAAAATGGCTACAATTATAATCAAGAGCACCACATCAGGTGCAAATGTTTAGAACATTGTTACAGAGGATTTTGGAGGAGCCTGTCCTATTTAAACCTCAGACATTTAGTTTGGTTTGCTCTTGATTGTTGAAGTGAGTTGCATCACCATGGCGAGATCAAAAGAGCTCTCTGAGGCCTTCAGAAGAAAAATTGTAGATGCATATGAGTCTGGAAGGGATATAAAAAGATCTCCAAACAATTCGAAATTAGCCATTCCACTGTCCGGAAAATAATTTACAAGTGGAGAACATTTAAAACGACCACCAACATGGCCAGGTCAGGCCGCCCAAGCAAGTTCAGCCCAAGAGCTGACCGAAAGATGCTTAAAGAAGTCTCCAACAATCCCAGAATGTCATCACGGGACCTACAGGTATCTCTTGCCACAATTGATGTCAAAGTACATGCATCCACCATAAGAAAGAGACTGAACAAGTTTGCATTACATGGGAGGTGTGCAAGGAGGAAACCCCTGCTGTCAAAAAAAACATCAGGGCAAGACTAAAGTTTGCCAGAGAACACCTAGAGAAAGACCAGAACTTCTGGAACAATGTGCTTTGGACAGATGAATCCAAAGTTGAACTATTTGGGCACAGTAAGAGTAGACATGTTTGGCGCAAAACCAAGACAGCATTTGAGAACAAGAACCTCATACCAACTGTGAAGCATAGGGGTGGAAATGTCATGGTTTGGGGCTGCTTTTCTGCAGCAGGGCCTGGTCAGCTCACCATCATAGAATCCACTATGAATTATGTATTGTATCAGAGGGTGCTTGAGGAAAATGTGAGACCATCTGTTCGAAAGTTGAAGCTGAAGCGGATGTGGACCATGCAACATGACAATGACCCAAAACATTCCAGTAAATCTACCAAGGAATGGCTCAAGAAAAATAAATTGAGAGTTCTGGAATGGCCAAGTCAAAGCCCAGATCTTAATCCTATTGAGATGCTGTGGATTGATTTGAAACTGGCTGTGCATGCAAGACACCCCTCGAACATCACACAGCTGAAAGAATTCTGCAAGGAGGAGTGGGAAAACTTTCTCCCAATCGATGTCAGAGACTTGTAGACAGTTATAAGAAACGTCTAATTGAGGTTATTTCAGCCAAGGGGGGCAATACTAGCTATTAGGGCATAGGGTGTCCTAACTTTTCCTCAGTAGGAATTGGCATTATTGTTAATTTTTCATTAAATAAATGATTACAAAGTTACATTTTCATTGTTTCTTGTTCAATTACATCCCCTTTATCTATAGATATTGTTAGAAAGAAGATACAATATTGATATGTCCATATTTTTAAGAGAATAACTTAATATTTTGGGGGGTGTCCTAACTTTTTCTCATGACTGTATATGGGCAAAAGTTAGTGGACACCCTACTAATTATTGAGTTCAGGTGTTTCAGCCACACCCATTGCCAACAGGTGCATAAAATCCAGCACATAGCCACAGACAGACATTTAGAATTCAGAATGGTTCGTAAAGAGCTCAGTGACTTTAAACGCAGCACTGTCATAGGATGCCACCTTTGCCACAAGTCAGTTCGTGAAATTTCTGCCCTATTAGATGTGCCCCTGCACACAGCCCTGACCTCAATCCCATTGAACACCTTTGGGAGGAATTAGAACGCCGATTGCGAGCCAGGCCTTCTCGTCCAACATCAGTGCCTGACCTCACAGATGTTCTTTTGGCTGAATTCCCACAGACACACTCCAAACTCTTGAGGAAAGCCTTCCCAGAAGAGTGGCAGCTGTCATAGCTGCAAAGGGGGGTCCAACTCCATATTAATGCCCATGGTTTTAGAATGGGATGTCCAACAAGCTCATATAGGTGTGATGGTCAGGTGTCTGACTTTTGGCCATATAGTGTATTTCAGCGATCTTTAACCCCAAACAACCCCACACTTCCCCTCTCTTCCCCTCTATCCCACCAACCATGACTGCCCTCGTATAATGTTCCCAACGCTTACATTAATGCACTGATCCTTTACTTATGGTACTTACTGCACTGATCCTTTACTTATGGTACTTACTAATTTTTACTAAAATAATTATGCAAAAGTTGAGTTTGTAAGATATACAGTGGGGTCCAAAATCTGAGTCCACTACCAAGATCTGTATTAGGAGTGTCCATGTATTAAAACTTGAATGAAAAATAAGGTGTCACAACATTTCGCGTGCAAACTAAATATTTATAGATATTTCAATTTCATACTATCCTTTCTCAAACATTTTTTTTTTGTATTTGTATCTTGCATAATAAATACCACATGAGTAAAAATTTTGTGTTAGATGAACAATGAAAACAAACAAATCTTGGTAGTGGACTCAGACTTTTGGACCCCACTGTATATTTAGTACCAGTCAAAGGTTTGGACACACCTGCTGGAAACTAGGTTTATCTCATAATTGACAATGTTTTACACCGTATACATTTCTGTAAATACTTGAAAATAAAAAAAAATGCATGTAACAATAAACAAAAGGAACATCAAAGCAATGTTCAAGAAAATTGAATTGAAAATTGAATCTTGGATTCCTCAAAATAGTCACCCTTTGGCGTGAGAATAGCCTCACAAACAGGGGCCATTTGGTTAATATGTTTTAGCAGGAAATCATCCGACATGTTTTCCCAGCCCAGAGAAACTTGTGGGTTGCTTTGCTTTGACTCTTTGAGAGAGCGAGAGAGCGAGAGAGCGAGAGAGAGAGAGAGAGAAACCTGTGGAAGTCGTGGACCAGCCAGGATTTGGAGAGCGTATTGGAGTGTGTTTGTTTGTTGTAAATCGGATTGTTTTGGACTTTGACTACGGACTGGATTGCGGACTACGAACTGGATTTTGGACATTGGAACGGACTTGGACAACGAGATAAGGATTGTGGACTTTGTTTGTATTCCCCTGAAGACCCCACCCTTTGTTTCGTGTTGCCCTTGTTCGTGTGATAATAATAAATTATCATTTTTGTTCATATTACTGCCTCCTCTGTGTTCTTACACTTGCCTACGCCCCCTGCAAGGTCCGTGAGTGTCGCCCAACCCTTGGAGACGCCACAGTATTTATATGTATATGTGGATATGTCTAAAAGCTACTTTCAAATATTGCATAAAGTTGTGAAATGCTTGTGCAAAACCACAGGTACCATTGGTTTGAACACATGCCACATTCACCGGTAAGTAAGGTTTGTATAAATGAGGAAACTGCTGTTACTTAATGTGGGCGGGTGTGATGCTTTGGCGCAAGCAGGTATACAAACATCTCATTGTGAAATAATGCCACATTTTAATATAACTGTTACAGTATTAATTCATTTACTGCAGTCTGTATTTAACAAAATATAATTTCTGTCTTACCTTAAAAGCAGGGGCATACCAATTTAAACAGAAAACATGTGCAGGTCACAATAAATGAAGAATAAAATATGTATCAATGTGTAAATCCAGTCCATGGAAATATAATGATGGTTTGATCTGGCAACGCTTAGCTTGTGGGTTCAATTCCCACTGGGACCACATATACTGAAAAATGTATGCATTCACTATTGTAAGTCACTTTGGATAAAAGCATCTGCTGAATGGCATATAAAGGATGAGTTTGGAGAGGAGAGACCCAAGGCAAACAATAGGCCTGCATTGCTTAAATACATAAATAAGCAGCTAGTCTATTAGTTAACCTTCATTCCATGTTGCACTGGAAGCCGAGACAAAGCTCTTCAGTAATAAGTGTATTCTCAATGGGTTTGACTGTTTCATTAAAATGAACATTGACGCTACAGAGTTAAGAGGAATGGAATTGCCTGCCAAGGATTATTCAGATAATTGTTATTCTTGTTCACAAATTAAAAGAAAGGAGATATAACGAGCAGTTATGCCTCTATTTCAAGTTCATCATCCAGCACTGATGGTACCTAACTTTGTAGGACTGTTTTATGACAATCAAATAAAGGAACACTGGCATGGCACCAAGCAATAACTCTCATTCTTCCAAAATTCTCAAACAAGTGAAGTAAAAAATCAACAATTTGTAAACAATTTTCTTATTTTAATAATTCTGTAGTTTTCATAAGCCAGCATCCTTAATGAGATGTGACATTAGCTTCCTATTGTATGGCTTGTCCTACAAGATTCACACATAATAATAAGGATAATGGATTGCAATGATATAGTGCCTTTCAGCTCAGCATAGGGGGACAGCTAGTCACTGGCCAAAAACCAAATTCCAAACCCGGCCCTCCCTGGATGGCCAGTGACTAGTGACTAGGAAGCCCCCAGTACTGAAAAGCCAGTCATAGTTACATTTCAGAAGCCATGAATGACATTACAGTTAATAATTAATTAATCTTTTTTTTTAAAATATATATTGTGGCAGCCCGGAGGGTTGCACCACAAAATGGCTGCCTGGCCTCCAACACATGGCAGCCATTTTTCACTACATTTCCCAGCATGCCACCGCAACACCTGAACGAAGTCACGGCAAATTGGACAAACGAGCAGCTGGAAGCCATTTTGAGGCCTATTTAAAGGGCGGTTGCCCATTGTTCTTGGAGAGGAGTCGGAACGAGTTGGGAAAGGAGTTGCTGTGCGAAATTGTTGAGTAAATACCTGTGAAGTCATTGACCAGCCAGGATTTACAAGGAGTGGTGAGAGAGAGTTTTTGGAGAGAATTTTTGAGAGAGTATTTTTGGAGAGAGTTTTTGAAAGAGTGTTGGGGAATTGTTTTTGCTTTGGGATTGGATTGATTGGATTTTGATTACGGACTGGACAACGAACCTTGGACCTGGATTGCGGATTTGGAACGGACAACAACAAAGAGACAAGCCTTGTGGACTTTGTGTTTGTATTCCCCCAAAGACCCCACCCTGCGTTTTTGTGTTGTTTGTTTCAATAAATCATAACTTCTGCTGATATTACTGCCTCCTCAGTGTTTTTACACGTGCCTACGCCCTCTGAAGCGGTCAGTGAGTGTCGCCCAACCCATGGGGACGCCACATATGGTGGAGAATGCGGGCAGAGGGCAGCACAGATAGGCAAGAGGAGGTAGTGCAGCAGGGGTTTTGTTTGGTTTGTGCAACAGACTCCACGATGGGAGAGATGCAGAGACTAAAGAGACGGGCAGCCATGGTGGAGGACCGATGGCGTGTCACCCTCCGGGAGGTCCAAGAGCTGAAGCAGAGTGCCCAGCTTGAGCTGTGCAAGGCAAAATTGGAGGTGAGCACCGCAGAGGATCGCCACCTGATGGCCATGATGAAGTTTGAGAAAGAGCTCCACATGGACTCCCTGGAAGTGATGAGAATCATGGCTGGGGAGATGGAAAAGGAGAGGGCATCCCTTGGCGATGAGATGAGGCGGGTAGAGTCCCACAACCTGGCGCTCAAAGAACAGGTGAGCTACCTAACCCAGATGTGGGGAGAATGAGCAGCGACATTGTCGGGACATGCAGGAGTCCCGGGACCAGGCCGCAGATGAGTGTGCCAGGGCCTTGGGGGATGCCCAGACCAGGCTCGCCCAGAAGGAGGCAGAGCTAACGGAGAACCATGCGTCCGAGGCGGAGCAACTCCGGTGCCGAGTGGAGCAGGAGAGCAGGGATACGCACCAGGTCGAGGCCAACGCCCTGCGGGAGCAGCTGGCCCAGCTGGAGAAGAGCGTGGAGCAGGAAAAAGCCCAGAACCAGGAGCTACAGACCGAGGAGAAGCTCCTGGCCCAGAGAGATGACGTCAGCTCCCAGCTGCAGGAGGTGAACCGCGCCAACAGCCGGCTCCTGGAGCAGCTGACTGAACGGGGCCAGGAGAAGGACAAACTCCAGCAGGCGCTGGAGGAGACCAGGAAGACGGCGGACAAGCGCCAGGGCAGGCTGGACGAGCTGGCCATCGACGTGGCGCAGGAAAAGTCGCGCTACGAGAAGGAGCTGCGTGGCCTGCACGAGGACAAGAACCGCACCGAGGAGGAGATCCGGTCACAGCTCCGTGACGAGAAGGCCCGCACTCGGGAGCTGGAGAGCCTACAGCAGACGGTGGAGGTCAGACTCAAAGAGGCGAACGAGACGGCGGAGAAGAGTGCGCTGGAGCACCAGGAGCAGGTCCAGAAGCTGCAGATGGAGCAGACCGCACAGCTTCAGGGGAAGATGGCGGAGATGGAAGCCCAGCAGCGGGCCACAGAAAAGGCAGGTCGGGAAGTACTGAAGGTCCAAGCCGAGACTGTGCTGGACCTACAAGCCCGACTGAAAGGGGTGAGTGAGGAGCTGGACTGTGTACAGTGTGTTCCTGTCACCCAAGACGCTAGCACGCAGGTGGAGGTCCCGCAGCCAGCGGAGCTGGGAGGACAGGATGACCAGACAGTGGAGTGGGGACAATGGTCCTCAGTCCCACTCAGCCTGCCGGACCTTCCAGGAAGCCTAGAGGAGCTATGGGGGGACCATAGTATTGAGGAAGGCCTCATAATTATGGCCGAGGCCGGTTTGAGCACCCAACCATCTCCTGAAAAGGTGAGTCCATCTCCCTCACTAAAAATCAAAAGACAGGGAAGAATGGAGCGCAGACATTCTGGTCGTAAGAGAAAAGGGAGATTTGAGAGCGAGAGATTTGAGAGAAAATACCTGTGGAAGTCGGTTGACCAACCAGGATTTAAAGTGCGTGGGAAGCATGTGTGGAGCAGAGATGCCAGAAAGGTGGAAAAGAAAGACAAAGGGAGAATTAACCATGTGGTGAAGGGCATGTTTTCCCCAGTTACCCCACCTGACCCCCTGAAAGGAAAAGGGAGGTGGAGGAAAAGGCTGAAGCCTGGACACTGGATTCCGGAATGGCGTAATGGATACCGGAGGTGCCATGGGGGCTGGTGAAGACCAGAACAGGAGCGGTGACCGCTCCGTCCGTGGAGCCCAGAGCCTGTACCCACTGGGGGCCATTTTGGGGCAGAAAAACTGAGCAACTGACGTCACTCATTAATGTCTGCCGGACATTTTTCAGGCGACCGGGGACTGGGGATTCTGGACGTTTGACCCCGGGGACACTTCCTGAGGGGACCTGGAGAGGGGGACCCTCCTGGTGGCCGCTGGACATAGGCCGCTCGGCCCTCCCGAGGTCAGAGCTGAGGAGGAGGGTGTGTGGCAGCCCGGAGGGTTGCACCACAAAATGGCTGCCTGGCCTCCAACACATGGCAGCCATTTTTCACTACATTTCCCAGCATGCCACCGCAACACCTGAACGAAGTCACGGCAAATTGGACAAACGAGCAGCTGGAAGCCATTTTGGAGGCCTATTTAAAGGGCGGTTGCCCATTGTTCTTGGAGAGGAGTCGGAACGAGTTGGGAAAGGAGTTGCTGTGCGAATTGTTGAGTAAATACCTGTGAAGTCATTGACCAGCCAGGATTTACAAGGAGTGGTGAGAGAGAGTTTTGGAGAGAATTTTGAGAGAGTATTTTTGGAGAGAGTTTTTGAAAGAGTGTTGGGGAATTGTTTTTGCTTTGGGATTGGATTGATTGGATTTTGATTACGGACTGGACAACGAACCTTGGACCTGGATTGCGGATTTGGAACGGACAACAACAAAGAGACAAGCCTTGTGGACTTTGTGTTTGTATTCCCCAAAGACCCCACCCTGCGTTTTGTGTTGTTTGTTTCAATAAATCATAACTTCTGCTGATATTACTGCCTCCTCAGTGTTTTTACACGTGCCTACGCCCTCTGAACGGTCAGTGAGTGTCGCCCAACCCATGGGGACGCCACAATATATATATTTTTTTAAATCTCATTTAGCATCCAAATAAGGAAATTGAATTTTTAAAAACAGTTTTGCTTCAGGAAACAATCTTTAAGCTGGAATCTTTCTGTTGAAACTGTTGAGGCTAGCCACACACTTGTGTAACATTTATAACTTCTCTTTTTGGAAGCACATGGTCAGTCCACCCATATAAATTGAGGGGCTCCCACAATTATGTTAGACAGACCAATTACAGGGGCCCACAACCTATTCATCATGTCACCTCTCTTCATGGTCACCATCATCTTCACAGTGTTCTGTATAGTGCACTGTTATCCCTCTGAGGTAAGAAAGACATCTCCCATTTCTATCACTGCCTGCTAAATCATTGCCCTTTGTTCCAAGCATTTGTATAGCATTATCTACTTATGGTACAGTCATGTATTTTTAGATAGTAGCTTTGTGAAGGAATGCTATTGCTCTATTTTGCACTATACTCTGTATTGCACAGGAACTTCTCATTGATATTGAGTGTTAGTCAAACAAATAAACAATAACACCGATTTATTTGTATATATGTGTCTGTTTTGCATCAATAAAAGAGCTCAACTGCACTGATATGTAAGCAGATTTATGTTCCACTCCAAACACTAATCCATAAATCTAATTTCATTAAACTCATGTAATTTGCAGTCCCACAGTTCTAAAGTCCTAGCAACTGCAGAAGAGCTGTAAAAACATGTTGGGTTGCATCCCTTCTGGTTCAGGGTGGAACAGCCTTGATATAAAATACAAAACTATTTAATTCAACATTCAATATACATGCATATCCAAAAATGTACAATTATAGTTGATTTCCCTGTTGTATAAAATGAATATGACTGAACACTATGTATAATTGCATGGTTCCTGAGAGCAAACTGTACCTGCTTCATTCATATTTATATACCAGGGTTCATCTGACATCACTGCTGAACAGGAGGAGAACCAAAGCTTCGGTAGGTTCCTCCATTTATTTATTTATCTTCTTCATTTAACCAGGATGTCTCTTTGGGATTCAAATATATTTAGGTGCAACAGAAATGTTTGTTGTACAGTGAACATTCCCTTTAATGTCACTCAATCATTTTGACCAGTTCCACAGAACTGCTCATTTTTATTTGAATTTGCATTAATGTGCATGTATATATAAGCAATATTTTGTGTATGCATGAAGGAATGGTGCTACTTCACTGGTATATAAGAGCATAATGTTCTCATTTACACAATCTACTGCATGTGCAACAATGTTGCAATATGCACAATAAAAAAATGTTTTGTATTTTTTGTGTATTTGCTTAAAGGTAATGAATGAAGGGTTTTCAGCAGATGTTTTTCTCACCTGCATTTTCACTCTCCACCCCATGTGGCGGCAATAGTCTGATCTGTATTTCAATTCAATTTCACTTCAGGAACTCAAATAGCGTAACTCGATTTGGAGGTACCAGCATCACACTCTGAATTGACAGAAACCACTGTTAACTTAGCGGAAGAGCACAAAATGGAAACCAACAGTCACATGTATTTGACTGTGTTTGAAGTTTTATAGCTTATATTTTTTAAATAGTTGAATTATTACTTACTTATTCAGTATTTCTCAATCGTTCATTTCTTTGATTTCATTCTTTGACAGACAACAGCCTGAAAGAAGATGAATTTGCTGTCTCAACTTTACTTGAGAAAGCAAACAAGAACGTGGGTAAGACTGTGAACATTTACACAAGTTATAGATTATTTCCATAAGGGAAGAACAAAATTGTAGAGTAAAAAACAAATGGCCTAAGTATATTTAAAGAAGAACTGTTTCATGGCAGTAAGCCAATGGCAATTTATCGTTGATTTTTGTATTCAATTAATATCAAAGTATAGCTATGCCCTTTGACTCAACTCTAAGGTATTACATGCAAACATCCAAACTGAGAATGGTATTATTTTACAGTTATGTAAATGAAAATGTATGGAGGACCAAATAATAAGTATTTGGTCAAACTAATACATAAATCAACAAATTAATAAATATATTAACAAGTAGGTAAACTAATACATCAATATTTAAAATACATACATCAATGAATAAAATTGAATCCATAAATAAATCAAAGAACATAGCATAGATATTAAACATTTTTGGGTTATGCTCCTGGTAAAGTAATACATTGTCTAAATGTTTTCTCAAGGACAAGAACTGGACGAGCCGCATGTCATGTTTGGAGATATTGCGGTTGAAACTGGGTTTCAGAACGCGGATCCTTGCACATCCCGCGGGTGCAAGTGGCAAAGATCTTCTGATGGGAAAGTCTACGTGCCCTACCTTATTGCCAACCAATACTGTAAGTAATATCTTCAGATATGACATCATTTAACTCATACATTACCTGGACGGATACTGGCTGGAGCCATTTCGTGTGCTTAAGGCTTAAAGCCCGTTTCAGACTGACCGCGCGCATACACGAAAAAAACCCGTTCATCTTTCTGGAGGACAATCTCAGAGAATGACGTCACTCAAGAGGTGGGCGGTTTACCATCACACAGAAAGTAAGTCCACAAATAACTTAAGATCTATATTTGACAATTCTGACCAGTTATGAGCACATAATTGAGCTAGTTAATCTCAGGATAAGTCCAAGATAAGTAGGCTACTTTGTTTTAAATAAACCGAAAATAGATATTATTACAAGAATATGCACTTAGACTGCCCACTATCATAACATATTTCATTCTTCTCAATTCGGCATTGATTGGTAAGTCGCGTAAAAGTCATCCAGTGCATCAATGAATTAGAATAATTTGAACTTTGACGAGTCGCATTGGTATACGTTCAGCTCATGCGCTACTGCACTTATCTCAATTGAAAATAATGAAGGGCTAGTTGCAATTGCCCGATTGCGCATTAAATGTGACTTCTCACATATGAGAATATTTGGTGGCCCATATGACTTCTCACCTGGTTTTGAAATGTACTTTCAGCATAGGGATGTAATGATATGAATGTATGCAGCGATCAGAACAGTATTTTCCCAAACCTGCATTCGTTAAATCTGCTATACATTATGGCAGCCGAGTGTTCCCTGTTTTGTGTGAATGGTAAGAAATGGTATTCCTCAGTTGGCACGAAGTGATACGCACCTCAATAGACGTGCGTCATTGCTTGGCAAATAAATAATTAAAAATCAGAAACAAATAACAATATCAGCACACTTAACAATTCACCCAATCGATTGATTAGGATTTTTTCAGTGAGAGGATTTTTTTCGGTGACAACGTTTCGACTATTGGTGAAGTAAAGACCTAAATGTCCGAAACGTTGTCACTAGTCACGGGAAAGCCTAATAAATAACTTGGGAGCACTGCAAGCCGTGTGATGGTATTTTCTTTTCTAATGAGTTGTGTTTCAACAGCATCAAAGGAAAGGTCCACCATTGAGCGTGGGCTGAAGTCCTTTGCCGCCTCCACCTGCATCCGTTTCACGCGCCGCACCAATCAGAGAGACTTCGTGCATATTCAGTCTCGCTCAGGGTACGTCTGTCTGTCGCGACAAAAAAGGCCTCTCAGATCTATCAACAATAATGCATGGGGTCACATCTACATCATTGATCTGTTATTTTCTTTCGTTCTGATCAGCTATTTTTTATTTTGTGAAAGTATATGTAGGCTATGTGTTTATGGCTCATTATAAGATATTGTCGTGATGATCAGGAACGAACCCAAACGCAGACACGGAAGGTTAGGATGGAGAGTGAAACTTTAATAATAATAATAATACAAGTGATGACGGAGGTAGTAGAGACGATGGGCTGGATTCTGGAAGGGATGCACAGGAGGGCAGATAGGAGGAGGGAACCGGGGAGGCAGCGAAGCGTGCAGGCAGGCAGGGCTGGCAGGATGAACAGAGCTGGCAGACGGATGAGTAATGGACCTGAACACGAGGGGGAAACGACAAGAACAAGGGTAAACATACAAAACACGCAACACGGAGAGAACAGTAAACACAGCGTAGGAAACAAGTAACAGGAGTCAGCTTCTACCGAGTAGAGGAAACAACGATCTGACGAAGAGTGACTGGAAAACCAGGGTAGATATACTCTGCAGGGCTGATGAACTTGATGGGAGGCTGGTGTGCCGGAATAGGCAACAGGTGAACATGATGAGTGGTAACGAGGGAATGATAATAGAATAATTTAAAATAATAAAACAATTAACACAACAATCACAAGGGAGGAACAAGACAACGGAAAAACGAGACAGGAACATCGGGAATATGACAGATATAGACAGAATAGTGAAAAAAATCAAATAGAATCATGATTAAAACATAATTTTCCTTGTGTTTTACTGCAGGCTCTGTTCATGTGTTAGCTGCTATTATGCTATGGCACATCATATGTTCATGAACAGCACTGACCCCGATTTCTCCATGTTCCAGGTGTTACTCTTTTGTGGGACGTCGGGGAAATGGTCAAGTGGTGTCTCTGGATCGCCGGGGCTGCGTCTATCACCAGGTCGTCCAGCATGAACTCCTCCATGCTCTTGGCTTCAACCACGAGCAGACACGCAGCGATCGTGACCTTCATGTCCGTATCCTGTACCAGAATGTCATTCAAGGTGGAACAATATTGAAAATTGAGGTAATATAACTAAACAAATACAACTGAAACAAATTATTTAAAATGATTGTAAAATGTGATTACTAGAAATGCAATCTGTAGAGAAAAATAGGACACCCTGGCATTTAGTTCCACTTAAAATGGCTACAATTATAATCAAGAGCACCACATCAGTGCAAATGTTAGAACATTACAGAGGATTTTGGAGGAGCCTGTCCTATTTAAACCTCAGACATTTAGTTTGGTTTGCTCTGATTGTTGAAGTGAGTTGCATCACCATGGCGAGATCAAAAAGAGCTTTCCTGAGGCCTTCAGAAGAAAATTGTAGATGCATACAAGAGTCTGGAAGGGATATAAAGATCTCCAAACAATTCAATTAGCCATTCCACTGTCCGAAAATAATTTTACAAGGAGAACATTTGTGAAACGACCACCAACAATACGGCTATACAGGTCAGGCCGCCTAAGCATGTTCAGCCCAAGAGCTGACCGAAAGATGCTTAAAGAAGTCTCCAACAATCAGAATGTCATCACTGGACCTACAGTGTATCTCTGCCACAATTGGAGATGTCAAAGTACATGCATCCACCATAAGAAAGAGACTGAACAAGTTTGTATTACATGGGAGGTGTGCATGAGGAAACCCCTGCTGTCAAACATCAGGGCAAGACTAAAGTTTGCCAGAGAACACCTAGAGAAAGACCAGAACTTGGAACAATGCTTTGGACAGATGAATCCAAAGTTGAACTATTTGGGCACAGTAAGAGTAGACATGTTTGGCGCAAAACCAAGACAGCATTTGAGAACAAGAACCTCATACCAACTGTAGGAAGCATAGGGGTGGAAATGTCATGGTTTGGGGCTGCTTTTCTGCAGTATGGCCTGGTCAGCTCACCATCATAGAATCCACTGCGAATTATGTATTGTATCAGAGGTGCTTGAGAAAATGTGAGACCATCTGCTCCTAAAGTTGAAGCTGAAGCGGATGTGGACCATGCAAATATGACACGACCCAAAACATTCCAGTAAATCTACCAAGGAATGGCTCAAGAAAAATAAATTGAGAGTTCTCAATGGCCAAGTCAAAGCCCAGATCTTAATCCTATTGAGATGCTGTGGATTGATTTGAAACTGGCTGTGTGGCATGCAAAGACATCGAACATCACACAGCTGAAAGAATTTTGCAAGGAGGGAGGGGAAAAACTTTCCCAATCGATGTCAGAGACTTGTAGACAGTTATAAGAAACGTCTAATTGAGGTTATTTCAGCCAAGGGGGCAATACTAGCTATTAGGGCATAGGTGTCCTAACTTTTCCTCAGGAATTGGCATTATTGTTAATTTTCATTAAATAAATGATTACAAAGTTACATTTTCATTGTTTCTGTTCAATTACATCCCCTTATCTATAGATATTGTTAGAAAGAAGATACAATATTGATATGTCCATATTTTTAAGAGAATAACTTAATATTTGGGTGTCCTAACTTTTTCTCATGACTGTATATATGGGCAAAGTTAGTGGACACCCTACCACTATTGAGTTAGCAACATGTAACTGAACGAAGTACACACTG
>JAINUG010001465.1:0-22221 GCA_029706075.1 Aldrovandia affinis
CTACCCATTTTTTTTAAAATATAAACTATGGCTTTTCTCATTACAGACACATCGCCTGCGGAACCAAGCAGCAGGTTTGTCATATTTATTATTTGCTTTACGCTAAAAAATTCACATACGAATGCATAGCAAAAGGCACTCTATTGTTCTTCGCCGCCATACTTATTATTTTTTTTTTTTTATTCTTCCGCCAAACTTTGGCTCGCTACTAGTCTCGCAGCGTTCCCAGCACAGACGCACGAAATACATCAAAACGTGCGGCTCGGGCAGGAATCGTGTGCTATTACTTTTCTTAGCGATCACGAAGTGCGAAAACGTCGACTCTTTGGGCCCATTGACAATGCATGGGAAATTGGGAAAAAGGGCCAAATTAGAAATACTGTCTTTGTACTCTCTGGCCTTTTGGGCCCTTTATTCAAAAACCGTGAGGCCTATTTCAATGGAATTTACATTGGATGAGAGAGGACAAAAATGCCTACATTTTGGTGCATAAATTGGGCTGTACAATGGAAGGGTGTGGGAGTTACATGATAATGTTTGGAAGATTTATTTATTAAAAAATGTCAGATTCCACTTTACATTGAAGTCAATGGACACAGCTAGAGTGGGTGACGTCACAATGGCCTCTAGCTTGACCTGGTGCAAATTTGATCAAAAATCTCCCAAACATTATCGTCTAACTCCCACACCTTACACTCTACATGCACAATTTATACACCAAAACGTAGGCATTTTTGTCCTCTCTCGTCCAATGTTACTTCCATTGAAATAGGACGCACGGTTTCTGAAAAAATCGCCCAGAAGGACAGAGACTGCTGTCTAAAACTCCCATTCAATCCCATGTTAGGTCAAAAAAATATATTACAAAAATAAGACTGGGCGATTTATATTTGATCACAGCTCATTCATTTTAAATCACACCGACACCATTCAAACTCTAAACGGGAGAGGACTACCTCTATTAAGACGCCTTTTTTACAGAATGTTTATATATGCTTTACTTTTTAAAACAGAGCCGTTTCTATTTTCAAATCGTCTTGATATGCATTGCAGAAGAACCGGTTGCTAAGCAACGGCTTAACTTTACAGAAAAAAGTCAAACCGCTTCGTTCCGACATGTTTTAAACAACTTTCTGGACCGATTTGAATGGGGAAAAAGCCTAGTTATTGAGGCGGGTATCACAGCGAATACATTGCGAAGTTTTACACTGGTTTAACCGCTAGATTTATCGCTACGTTACAAAATGTCACCGCAATGCTAGCGCGACCATTGTTTTCTATGGGTAGCATCCTAGCATGTTTTCCGAGTTCATTTATACAAATTTCTCGACCGATTTGAACGGGGAAAAAGGCCTAGTTATTGAGGCGGCTATCACAGCGAATACCTAGCGAAGTTTTACACTGGTTTAACCGCTAGATTTATCGCGACGTTACAAAATGTCACCGCAATGCTAGCGCGACCATTGTTTTCTATGGGTAGCATCCTAGCATGTTTTCCGAGTTCATTTACACAAATTTCTCGACCGATTTGAACGGGGAAAAAGGTCTAGTTATTGAGGCGGCTATCACAGCGAATACCTAGCGAAGTTTTACACTGGTTAAACCGCTAGATTTAACGCGACGTTACAAAATGTCACACGAATTCTCCCATTCAAAACTTGGGCGCGCTACTAGTCTCTCAGTGTTGCCAGCACACACGCAGAAAATACATCAAAACGTGCGCCTCGACCGGGAATCGTGTGCTATGACTTTTCTTAGCGATCACACGTGACGTTTTTGCAGAAAGTGCAAAAACGTGACTTTTTGGAACATCTGAACACTCTCTCTAACACACTGAGCCAACCTTACCAAACCACACCACACCACACACACGCACACGCACTCTCTCACACGCACACACACACGCACTCTCACACGTGTGCACACTCACACACTCTCACAGACACACACACTCACAACACGCACACGCACTCTCTCACACGCATGCACACTCACACACTCTCTCTCTCACACACACACGCATCTCTCTACTATTTATTTGAAATAATTACTTCTTTTAACAATAGGCACATTAGATCAACAGGTAACAACATTCCATTCTAGAATACATTTTCTTTTCCTTTTGGCCAGAGCTTTGTTTCTGTAGAGAAAGAGAAAATAAATTGGTTTAGTCAAAAGGCTCCCAGGTGGAAAGATTTCACAAGAATCATTATGATTATTTTATATATATATATATATATATAGTTAGTGTTAATGATGTCTTGTAGATTATTATGGATATTTGCAACTATTATTTTAAGGACTGATAGGATAGTTTATGAATTAATAAAACATGTAGTGAAAAGTACAGAAATCATCTGACATATCTAAGGGAGTCAAAGTGTCGAATTTCATGGATACTGTAAGGAATACGAGTGTGTTCATTCAACCATATTTATTACAAACTGAAAATGTTCAACACTCACAATCAAATCAACTGCTCAACTGTTAGCTATTACTGCTGTGTAACGTTATGCCACGTTGTAACTCATACTAACGTTGTGTCAGACAAAAACCTGGTTTAATTTCTCCCCCAAACGCAGTGTAAGATTTCTCCGCTTTTGTTTCGATAAATGTAACGTTAAACACAAAAACCTTTAATTTCTCGAAACGCGGGTTCACATTATCATTGTTTATTGTGTGTGTTCAAAGACGCTTGTAAAATACCTCTGTGGTGGACTGAACAAATGAACGGGCTGGCAGATTGCCGCCAGTCAATGCGGCCCTAGCAACCGTGTGGCGCAGTGAAGTGTAGCGTCAGTAACCTGACGGATTTCTCCGCTTTTGTTTCGATAAATGTAACGTTAGGCCAATCAACTCGTCCTGCAATGGTAGTAGCTACTTTGTTGCAAAATGGTATACACAATGTATCTGTCTTGTGCTTGAATTGAGACAACTGGCGAACTGATGCAGTGCATGCTCTGGTGACTGCCGTGCAGCCTACAGCAGTGGTGAAGCATTTGCCGGCCATGGCGTGAATCTAAAATAGAACTAATATGAACCAAAACATCACGGAATCAACCAATTAGTGTAATTAACAAAAATAATATACTGAAATAGCCTAAATGTAGTTTACACTTCGCTGGTTGCCTTGCTAATTGTTCTGGGTGCTCGCACTCAGCACGGAGTTAGCGCTAACACCGTTTTTTCACACACGCCACACACACACAGGGCTAATGTTAGCTAGCAAGCAGCCCGCTATCTAGCTAGCAGCTGACTACTGTATACAGTTTAAATCCACATTTAAGGATTTAAATGTGTCCTTACCTTAGACTCGGGGGTTGTACTTGGGTTGGATGCAGTTCCCTGTTGGTCAGTCTGTGTCTGTTCTCCATCTTCTTCTGCTGTGTTTATCCTCTTCAAATAGCGCAACATGTTTGCGAGTGCTCCCTTGACTGAGAGAATGGCCAGTACCGCGGGAACTTTTATTAAACATTCTGATATTTTCGCGGGTCTCGTGCAGTGGTCTCATGCCACTGTCAAGTAGGCGAGCACTCAGAAGATGCGCACCGTTTGCCAGTGACAGTGATATGCGCACTGAAAGTCAGCTCAGTTGACATTTTACAAGTGGAAAAAAAAATCCTCTTCGTCCCGACTGCGTCCCGGGGAGGATTTCTGTTCGTCCCAAATACATATTTTATCGTCCCCGGGACAACGGGACGGTGTTAGTCTCGAGCCCTGCTCCGCTCCTACACATCTGTGTGTGTGTGTGTGCGCGTTATTGCTTGTGTGTGGGGAGAAGGCACCCTCAAAATTTCAGTGGAATTTTTTCTAGTTTTAGTTTGTTATTTTAGTTCATTGTTTTTGCCCAAAAGCTTCACGGCAAGTAGGGTGAAGATTTTGTTTGTCTTTGTGTTTGTTTTATGTTAACCTGCTCTCCCACTGTTTCTCTCCCATGTCTGGGGGGAGAGACAGAAAGAAAGAAAAAATCCGGTCCGTAGACCGGCAAACTCCACTCCGTCTCCAGACTGCTCTGTTCCCATCCAGGGATTGTCACGTGGCGTGTGACAATATATTACAGAGAGACAATTTTATATTAGTCTTGGAGATCATATATCAGAGACATATGACATATCCTTTGGTGTTGCACAAGGAAGCTGTTTTGGTCCCCTCCTTTTTTCACAATACATGCTACCCCTAGGTAATATCATCAGAGAACACAATGTAAATTTTCATAGCTATGCTGATGATACACAATATACATTTCTGTTGAGCCGAATGATGCAAATGCCCTATGCTCCCTGACTGTAATGCTATTTTCACCAGTCTTCCAAAAAAGTCAATTGAGAAATTACAGCTAATTCAGAAATTTTTATGAAAACAAGGAAGAGAACATATTACATATAAATATAATTTACATATTATATTTTATATATTATATTTGAGCTAATTCCCTGTATCTGTTAGAATTGATTTTAAAGTCCTTCTACTTGTATACAAAGCTTTAAATGGTCTACCACCCTCTTACAGTTTGCTGCTGCTTGTAACGTTGTTACGTTTGTTGTCTGTACTGTATCATTAAGTGTGCACTTTTTATCTGAGTACTGCTGTTTTGTTTTTTAATTGTATTTTTTACTGCTGTGAAGCACTCTGTGCATTCGTGCTATGAAGGGCGCTATACAAATAAAGCTTTACTTACTTACTTTACTTACTTACATCACAGATTCCCTGTTGTTTTATGTCCTTTCACAAGCCCTTAGGTCCTCTGTAGCATGTCTTTTACATGTTCCGAAGGTCCCCCAAAACAAAATTGGGGAAGCTGCTTTTGTCCACTACGCACCTAAATTGTGGAACTCCCTACCAAACAATGACAGAAGTGGGCTCAGTGGACTTTTTTAAATGGCAACTGAAAACACACCTTTTTAATCTAGCTTATAATTAGCAACACTTAATCATTTAAATTATTTATTTTATCCACTTTTTATTATTTTATTATATACTGTATATATATTTTTTTTCATTGCCTTATTCCTTTACTTACATGATTTTCTCAATGCCATTTGGCTTGTGTGTTTTATTTGTATTTATTCTTTTATTATTATTATTTATTTTATTTTTCCCTCTATTTGTACTGAAATTTAGTATGAAATGCTATACAAATAAAGTTTATTGTTATTATTAGATTATTATTATTATTATTATTAGAAGCTGTCTCTACAGAGTCAGCATCTAGAGTGTCGGGGAAGACTGCATGAAATAAACAGTGTTTGGATAAAAACCATTTATTTGCAAATTACCTTATTTTAATCCATTAAGGGGTAGGATACAAGCGATGGAGATAAAGAAAGACGTGCTCACCTCAACCAAAGCAATCTCTTTGCCACTGGCACTCAGAACAAATTACGTACAAAGTCTGATGTGAGCACCTGTCAAAGCGATAGACACGGAGCGAGGGATGGGGCCAAAGAGCAGCTGCATCGATTCTGTTTTTAACCTGCTCCCACCCACCCCACATTAGGGGTGGGTGGGAGTGGCACATCACCAGCACAAAGTGGCACCTACCTGTCCTTTGTGCTGAAAACGAAAGGTTTATGACAGTATTAACAGACTAATAATAATGCCAGGAGTTAGGAAGAGTCAATCACCCCCCACCTACTCCCCCACGCAGCCTGGGGGAAACCTGGGGAATCACTCGCTGTGCTAGCTGCACAATGCATATAATGATTAGAAAGAAGAGAGGCAGAAGTCTGATGATGAATCTGCCATTTAAAGCCCCTCACTTGTACATCTCATGTAGCCCCTCATTAACAGATCCTGAGCTATTGCTAGTCAAAAGGCATGCTGTATTAATTAGGATCAAAAGACAGGTCATGTTTTGAGCATCAAAATGTGGGTTGTGATAACATAACATAAGATAACATAACATAACATAACATAACATAAGGGGAAGACGAGAACAGGCCATTCAGCCCAACACTGCTCGTCCATTCCTACCACTAATCTGCTCACAATGCTTAGTTTACCCAAAGGCTAGAGTGTCTAACACTGGATCGAGCCTGGCCTTGAATACCCCTAGTGTCTCAGCCTCCACTACATGTCCAGGCAAGTTATTCCACGCATTGATCACTCTCTGTATGAAAAAATATTTCCTAGTGTCCGTGTGAAATTTACCCTTTGTCAGTTTCCATTTATGCCCCCTCGTTCTGCTAACCGAATAATTTCCTGAAATTCACTTTGTTAATTCCTTTAATAAATGTAAAAGCCTCAATCAAATCTCCCCTAAGTCTCCTTTTACTAAGCTTGAACAGTCCAAGCATCTCTAGCCTTTCCTCATAACACTTGTCTTTTATGCCTGGAATCAGTCTGGTTGCCCGTCTTTGGACCTTTTCCAGCGCATATATATCTGTTTTTTTTTGTAATGCGGTCCCCAGAACTGCACACAATATTCCAAGTGTGGCCTAACAAGGGCATTGTATAGGGTGCGTATGATCTCCTTTGATTTGTACTCAATACTCTTGGCTATGTATCCCAGCATCCTGTTGGCTTTTTTAACTGCTACCGCACATTGACCAGTCCCTGACAAGCTTTGATCAACTAGTACTCCTAGGTCTTTTTCTACATGTGCACATTCTAGTTTTCTACCTCCCATAAAATAATCATGTCCTATGTTTTTATTCCCCACATGTAGAACTTTACATTTAGTTGTATTAAATTTCATTTGCCAGGTTTTTGCCCATTTCTGGATTCTATTCAGATCGTCTTGGATTACTTTAGTAGATTCCTGACTATTTGCTAAGCCTCCCAGTTTTGTATCATCTGCAAATTTAACTAATGTACTTTCAATGTCCATATCATGTAATGTGGGTCGAGGATGGAAGAGCCACTCGCAGATGTCACGAATATCTAAAAGCTAACTACAAGTAGTCAGCCACTAAGTCTGCGAACAGATAAGGAAGCAGGGGGAAAAATGGATGGACAAAGAAAAAGAAACTCCGGGCATAAAGTCCACGGAAAATAATAACAACCCAAAGGTTGTGGACTCTTCAACGAAGAGGTAAGAAACTAAAATGATTTTAGAGACTTTAGCTCTGGGAGTTTTTTAACCCAAAAACAAAAGAATGAATCTCGAAAAGGAAATGCCACCGGAGTGACGAGCAATAACCAAAGCTAGAAAGGAAATAATCCTCCTAGAACGGTAACCACAGAGTGGCAATGCTAAACCTTTTAAAGAGATCCTAAATAGTACCTTCTCTCTTTAACTGAGAGACCACCAAGTGGAAAACTAATACCTTAGTTCTTGTACCGGCTAGAGCGTAACAATGTTTTACACACAAGCGTTTGTGATATGAAAACGCAGCCTTTAAATAGTAGGCGGAATAAACACTGATAATCCACAGCTGGCCATGACCGGAAAATCCCGACAAAAGACCATATAAGGAAATGACAATGACAATGATTCCTCATACAAAGCAAAGGGAACCGACCATAACATGGTCAAGCGCCCTCCAGCGGCTGAACAAGGTAAAACCATGACAGGACCCCCCCCTTAAGGAGCGGCCCCAGCCGATTCCCCAGAACCATGCCGATGGAAATCGCGAATAAGATCGGGTCCAGAATATTCCTGGACGGAACCCAGCAGCGCTCCTCAGGGCCATAGCCCTCCCAGTCTACTAAGTATTGAACGCCCCTGCCCACACGCCTACTAGAAATAATGCGACGCACCGTGTAAACCGGCTGGCCATCAATAAGTCGAGGTGGAGGCGGTGGTACATCAACCGGAGCCAAAGGGCTAGTAACAACCGGCTTAATGCGGGAGAAGTGAAATGTGGGGTGAACCCTCATGGATCAGGGAAGTTGAAGGCGAACGGTGACAGGATTGATTTTACGGATAATCTTGAAAGGCCCCACAAAACGAGGAGCAAGCTTACGCGATTCAACCCGCAACGGTAAATCGCGAGTGGAGAGCCACACCCGTTGCCCTACACGGTATGACGGCGCGGGACGACGACGCCTGTCAGCGATAACCTTCTGGCGGGCAGAAGCCCGCAGGAGCGACTCGCGCACCTTTCTCCATGTAACCCGACACACCGCCGGACAAATGACGAGCAGACGGCACTCCCACGTCTTTCTCTAGTTCAGGGAACAGAGGTGGTTGGAAACCGAACTGTGCCTCAAAAGGAGAGAGACCAGTGGACGATTACGCAAGGTGTTATGCGCGTATTCAGCCCAGGCGAGATGTTGACTCAAGAGATAGGATTGGATGAAGCCAAACAGCGAAGCGTTCCTTCCATAGATTGGTTAGTCCGCTCTGTCTGCCCATTGACTCAGGATGAAATCCCGAAGACAGACTTACGGACGCCCCCAAAAGGGAACAGAAAGCTCGCCAAAATCGGGCCGCAAACTGGGGTCCGCGATCAGACACCACGTCCAGGGGAAGACCATGGATACGGAACACATGATCAACCACCAACCGAGCGGTTTCGAGAGCGGACGGCAACTTGGGCAGAGGGATAAAATGAGCCGCCTTGGAGAACCTATCCACTACCACCAGGATAACCGTGTGACCTTCAGATGCTGGTAGACCGGTCACAAAATCCATGGCGATGTGACTCCAAGGACGACTAGGGATGGGCAGTGGCCGAAGAAGACCAGATGGTGGAAGCCGAGACCCTTTATTCCGAGCACATATGGAACAGGCCGAAACGCATTCATGCACATCACTCTCCATTTTAGGCCACCAGAACCTTCTGGCTAAGAATTCATGAGTCCTGTGAATACCCGGATGACCCGTCAACCGGGAAAAATGACCCCATTGCAACACCTGAGCACGCACTTTGGATGGTACAAAAAGGCGATCCGGAGGACCACCACCCGGATCCGGTTCCAGACTTTGTGCCTTACGCACCACGGATTCAATACTCCAAGAAACTGGAGCCAGAATCTGAGCGGCGGGAACAATGGGCTCAGGAGAGTGATTCACCTCTGAACCGTCAAATAACCGAGAGAGTGCATCTGGTTTGGTGTTTTTAGAACCAGGGCGGTATGTCAGAATAAAATTAAAGCGCGAAAAGAAAAGCGACCATCGGGCCTGCCGTGAATTACGACGCTTGGTGTCCTGAATGTACTCAAGGTTTTTATGATCGGTCCAGACCGTGAACGGATGTTCAGCCCCCTCTAACCAATGACGCCACTCCTCGAGCGCCAGTTTTACTGCTAACAACTCTTTGTCCCCGATGTCATAATTTCTCTCCGCAGGGGAAAGTCCCTGGGAGAAATAAGCACAGGGGTGGATCTTCTGATCCAGAGGAGAGCGTTGAGACAGTATCGCCCCTACTCCAAGCTCTGAGGCGTCGACCTCTACCACAAAGGGGAGAGATGGATTAGGGGTGATGAGAATGGGTTCGGAGGTGAACCTCCTTTTTAACTCTAAAAATGCTGCCTCAGCTTTTGATGTCCATAAAAACCGCGAGGGAGCAGATTTTTTAGTAAGAGCCGAAATAGGAGCAACCACGGAGCTAAAATTGCGAATGAAACGCCGGTAAAAATTAGCGAACCCCAAGAATCGTTGGACCTGCTTCACCGATTCAGGGGTGGACCAATCCCTGACCGCTGACACCTTCCTGGGATCCATTTGGATACTCCCCTCCGCCACAATAAAACCCAGAAATGAAACTGAACTGGAGTGGAAAACGCATTTCTCGGCTTTGACGAACAGCCGCGCCTCTAAGAGACACTCTAACACTCGTCTAACGTGTTCTTTGTGTTCAGAGAGATTTTTAGAAAAAATTAGAATGTCGTCTAAATAGACGAAAACAAATCTCTCCAACATTTCTCTGAGCACGTTGTTCACAAAAGCCTGAAACACTGAGGGGCGCTAGTGAGTCCAAAAGGCATGACCAGGTACTCATAGTGGCCGCTGTGAGTGTTAAAAGCGGTCTTCCACTCATCCCCCTCACGAATCCGCACCAAGTTGTAAGCATTGCGCAAGTCAAGCTTGGAAAACACAGATGCTCCTTGGAGACGTTCAAAGCGGAATTCATGAGGGGAAGCGGGTACCGGTTCGTGACGGTGATATTATTAAGACCTCGATAATCAATACATGGCCTTAATCCCCCATCTTTCTTCCCTACAAAGAAAAAACCTGCACCTGCAGGGACGTAGATGGTCTAATAAAGCCATTTTTTAAGATTCCTTGATGTACTCTCTCATGGCAGTGCTCTCAGGAACCGAGAGAGAATACAGAGAACCGCGAGGAGGAATAGTACCCGGCTGTAGTTCGATAGCGCAATCATATGTTCTATGCGGAGGTAAAGTGGTGGCCCTTTGTTTACTAAAAACCTCACTGAGATTAGCATAAACATTAGGCACGCCACTAGGTAAAGGAAATACCTCCGCACTAAGGAGTTCCAAACTGTCTGATTGCGAACTAAAACTGGAGCAGTCATCAACCGGTTCTCTCCAGTCGGTCAGCGAATGCCAGTCTAAACTCCCCTCTCTCTCCTCTGACATAAAGGAGGGCGTGTCTCCGTCCACCGAATCCCTCTCGGTCTCATCCTGAGCTATTTGGAAGGGCGTGTCTCCATCCACCGAATCCCTCTCTGTCTCATCCTCAGCTATTTGGGAGGGTGTGTCCTGATCCACGGAGCATGTGTCAGATTCGTCCGTGACCGAACTAACCTCGCTCTCAATAGTCTGATAACAAGGGGAAAAGACCTGTTGACAATGATGAGCACACTGGGAACCCCACTGAATTATGACCTCATACTGATCACCCCAGTTAATGTGTGGCTTATGTTTGCTAAGCCAAGAATGACCTAATACCAGGGGATAGGTCGGCGAGTCAACTAAAAATAATTTAATGTGTTCTGTGTGATCTTTAAAGAGCACACGCATACACACATTTTCAGTCCTGTCGTGAATACTACCAGAACCCAGCGGTCGACCATCGAGTGCCGTAATAAAGCGGGGCTGAGAAAGAGCGCGCACAGGTATCTGTGCGTCCAGAGCCCACTTGGCATCCATAAAACAGTCTACCGCCCCTGAATCTAAAAAGGCGTCAATCTTAACAGATTGTTCGTGCCAACTTAATTCAATGGGTAAAAAGGTTCGAAAGGATGTAGTCAAATGTCTCGCCAGTGCCTTTCGATCCACTAGTGAGACTGACCTTTTCCCTTAAGTTTAGGACAGTTAATTGTATTGTGACCCTTCTGCCTGCAGTAGCGACAGTATTCTGGGCGAGAGTCAACCCTTTTTGTATTCTTAATGGATGAACTACCCAGTTGCATGGGTTCCTCCCCTCCTTCCCTAGAACCTGACGCTTCAGGGACTCCCGTAGACCGGGGAAACCAAACGCGCCCAGGCGTAGTTTTATTCCGGTTGTCCCGTCTCTCTCTCACGCTCTCTGATACGATTGTCAATGCGTATGGCGGTAGAAACCAAGGTTTCAAATGAATCAGGGGAATCAAGAGCCGACAATGCGTCTTTAACTGACTCAGATAGGGCGTTCGTGAATAGCGTACTGAGCGGACCCTCCGACCAGCCAGTTTCACCAGCCAGCGATCTAAATTGGATAGAAAACTCCGCTACGCTAAGCGACCCCTGACGAATCCGAACCAGTCTTATAGCTGCCTCTTTACCAGAGATTTCATGATCAAACACCAGCTCCATCTCCTTCATAAATTTATCGGAGTCGTCTAAAATTGGTGCCTGCGATCGTATAAGCGGAACCGCCCATTTGAGAGCAGCCCCAGTCAGGAGAGATAAAATAAGTGACACTCGTGCATTATTAGACTGATAACAAGAGGGTTGAGCCCTATAAATAATCAGGCATTGTGAAATAAACCTCGACATTTGCCCGACTCTCCGTCATAACGTGGAGGAAGTTGAATTTTAGGTTCACGAGGAGGAGGAAGTGCTTGTGCAACAGTCTGAAGTAACTCAGCCCCGGAAACCTGTACCGGGGTTTGTGTGCTACTTAGTTGCGAAAACTTATTTACTAAGTCCCGCATGGAACTTTCCATCGCGAGCAATCTCGCATACATCTCCCTTTGTTGCTCACTGGCCTCTGTTAATTGGAAGTGCAGTTGCCGGATGGCCTCCGCTTGACCAGCTAGCAATGTTTGTTGCGTAGCCACAGTTAGCTCGATATTCGTAGTTTTTGCTGGCTCTGTCATAGTTGGCTTCTGCGTACTGTAATGTGGGTCGAGGATGGAAGAGCCACTCGCAGATGTCACGAATATCTAAAAGCTAACTACAAGTAGTCAGCCACTAAGTCTGCGAACAGATAAGGAAGCAGGGGGAAAAATGGATGGACAAAGAAAAAGAAACTCCGGGCATGAAAGTCCACGGAAAATAATAACAACCCAAAGGTTGTGGACTCTTCAACGAAGAGGTAAGAAACTAAAATGATTTTAGAGACTATAGCTCTGGGAGTTTTTTAACCCAAAAACAAAAGAATGAATCTCGAAAAGGAAATGCCACCGGAGTGACGAGCAATAACCAAAGCTAGAAAGGAAATAATCCTCCTAGAACGGTAACCACAGAGTGGCAACGCTAAACCTTTTAAAAGAGATCCTAAATAGTACCTTCTCTCTTTAACTGAGAGACCACCAAGTGGAAAACTAATACCTTAGTTCTTGTACCGGCTAGAGCGTAACAATGTTTTACACAGAAGCGTTTGTGATATGAAAACGCAGCCTTTAAATAGTAGGCGGAATAAACACTGATAATCCACAGCTGGCCATGACCGGGAAAATCCCCGACAAAAGACCATATAAGGGAAATGACAATGACAATGATTCCTCATACAAAGCAAAGGGAACCGACCATAACATGGTCAAGCGCCCTCCAGCGGCTGAACAAGGTAAAACCATGACATATCAATGTCATTTATGTAAATGATAAAGAGCAGTGGTCCCAGCACCGATCCCTGCGGGATTCCACTTCCCACTATACCCTCCTCGGATAAGATCCCGCCTATTACTACCCTTTGTGTTCTATCCAGTAACCAGTTCCGAACCCACTCTAAAATGCCACCTGTAATTCCTACTGCTCTCATTTTGATAATGAGTTTGTCATGTGGCACCTTATCAAATGCTTTTTGGAAATCTAAGTATATAATATCATACGCCTTTCTCTCATCCAGACACTTGGTTGCTTCCTGTCAGCAGATTTGTCAGACATGACCTACCCTTGCAAAAACCATGCTGGCTATCCCTTAGGATGTTGTAATTTTCTAGAAATACTTCTAGTTTATCTTTAATGATAGATTCTAATATTTTGCATATGATGCAAGTTAAACTAATAGGCCTATAGTTTCCTGGATCAGTACGGTCCCCATTCTTATATATTGGTACCACAATACCATGTTTCCAGTCATTTGGTAATTCACCAGTCTTTAAAGACAGTCTAAAAATACTTGCCAGTGGTTTAAAAATGATCTCGCTTAACTCTTTTAGTACCCTGGGGTATATGCAGTATTGAAAGAAATGCTTAGGGTTACTTTTAGCATTTTCTGCAATTTGCCTTTCGTAGATCCTTTTGGCTACCCTTAGTTCTTTTTTGACCTTAGCACGCACACGACAATATTCAGCCTTATTACTCTCGGTACTGTCGTTTTTATATATCTTAAACAGTTTTTTCTTCTCCCTCAAACTCTGTCGCATATCTTTATTTATCCACGGTGGGGACTGCTTTTTCAACGTACTTTTCCGCACCGTAGGAATACATTTACACTGTGCCTCAAGTATAACCCTTTTAAACTTGTCCCACTTTTCATTCACTGTCCTACAATCAAGAAGATGTCCCCAGTCTACCATGCTTAATTCTAATCGCATCTGTTTAGGAACGCCTAAAATTTAAAATCCTTGTGTTAGATGGGGCCCTCTTAGTTTGCCATAATATATCAAATCCGATTGTGGAATGATCGCTTGTCCCAATGGGTTCCATTACCTCTATACTACTGATTCTGTTGGCGTCATTACATAACACCAGATCTAGAATTGAATTTCCTCTTGTAGGCTGTCTAACATACTGTGCCAAAAAAAGATCATTAATAACATCTAGAAATTCTTCCTCCCTATTTCCTTGTCCTGTCTCCAATTCCCAATTAATACCAGGGTAATTTAAGTCACCCATGATAATAGTCTCACCTCCTCTGCAAGCTTGTTTTATATTTTCAAAAAGCATTATATTCATATTGCTGTCTGAAGCTGGTGGTCGTTAACATACCCCTATATTTAATCCCTTCTCATGTTCCCCTATGAGCTTTATCCAAATATCCTCGCTAGGCATGCGTGGGCTAATTTCTGGAAGCTCCTGCACATTGAGATTATCTTTCACATATAGTGCCACACCCCCACCTCTCTTACCGGATCTATCCTTCCTAATAAGTTTATTCCCTTCTATATTGTATTTGTCCCTGTCCTCTTCTCCCAGCCACGTCTCTGTAATCCCTACGATATCATAGCCTTTGCTATTGATATCAACCTCTATTTCCAGAAATTAATTTTTTATACTTCTAGCATTAAAACATAGAAATGTCAGACTACTGTTTCTACTATTCCTCTCCCGCTCCCTCACTCCCTTCCATCCCAAGCCACACTTGCTAAAATTTTGTTTAATCAAGACTTTATTAATGCTTTCACTGTTATATGTAGTCTTGACAGACTCCATCTGGGCAGTCTGCACCACCCTACCCATTTTTCTCTCTATCCTCCCTGCCCCCCGAGTCTCTAGTTTAAATAATCCTGCGCTACCCTAAGCATACGCTGACCCAGAGCATAGGTACCCATCCGGTTCAGGTGTAACCCATCGCGCTTGTACAGGCCACCCCTGTTCCAAAATAAGTCCCAGTGCTCAATAAATCTATACCCCTCTTTCCTACAGAAGGATTGTAGCCACGTGTTAAACCTATAGATAAACTTCAGCTTCCCTCTGCTTGCATGTGGTACTGGTAGAATTCCCGAGAAGACTACCGTGGAGGTTTTGCTCCTAATCTTCGCTGCTAGATCCTCAGCGGACTTCCAACCTGCCCTTACCCATGTCATTGGTCCCTACGTGGACCATGACCACTGGATCCCCTTCTGCTTTGGCCAGGAGCTTGTCCACACGCTCAAGGAGATCCCCAACCTGGGCACCAGGCAGGCAACACACCGTGCAAGTCTCCTTGGCCCGGGAACAGACTATGCTGTCCACTCCCCTGATTATAGAATCCCCCACTACCAACAACTCCCTTTCCCTGGGAGATTTGGCCATCAGGGTGTCCTGTGTCACATGCATCCCCCCGCTTTCAGGGTCACGGGCTACAGATTCCTGCAAGGGCTGGAATCTGTTGGACACCTCAACCTCTGGAGATGCCGCCCCTTTGTGGTGTGCAAGCCCTTTCCTACCTTTGTTCCTAACTGTGACCCACCTGTCACTTCCTGCCTGCTCTAAATTCTTCCCTCCTCCCAGCCTAGGTGTGCACACCTTCTCCCTAACGGACGTACTAATTGGTTCTAAGAACCCTGACAATTGGGGACTATGTGCGGCCGATACAGCCAATTGGCCTTCGAGGACAAGAATCTTGTCCTCGAGATGCTCAATAAGCTTGCAGCGGAGGCAGGTGAACAGCCCAAGGAATTTGCTTTCCAGCAGGGCGATTATTTTAGCAAGACACTGACCGAACGCATACAGGAAAAGTCACATTGGAGTGGTTTAAAAACAAAATATCAATGTAATGGAGTGACCCAGTCAAAGCCCAGACCTCAATCCTATTGAGGTGTGAAAAATGCAAACTACCAGTTCCCATCCAACCAGATGGAGTTAGAGCAATTTTATAAAGAACAATGGGCAAAAATTGTCCAGATGTGCAAAGCTGGTAGATACTTACTCAAACAGACTCACAGCTGTAATTGCAGCTAAAGGTGCTTCTACCAAGTATTAAGTCAAGGGGGGTGAATACTTACATAATCAATTATTGTCTGTTTTGTATTTGTAATTAATTAAGAACAAGCTTTTAGAGTTGTTTTATTTGACATTATAGAGTATTTTGTGTTGATCAGTGACAAGACCATTTAAATGACAAGACAAGACTAATTAAATCAATTTTGATTCCATGAAGTAAGAAACTCAAATGTGAAAAATGCCAAAGGGAATGACTTCCAGACTGTTGCCTTGCTGTCATTTTTCTTCATGTATCTATTAGCTGGAACATGACAGGAATTGTCGTGGAAAAAAATATTAAGAATTGAAAAAGGATTATAAAATAAAAGCCATATAAACTGTGCAATTCAGTACCTGTAAATGTATTTATAGATTTTGAATGTGGAGTTAATGAGAAGAGAAAGAACCCCCATGTTGCCCTTTAAGCTTCAAAGTATGCCTCTGAACAACAGTCAGTGACAATAAAACATGGTCTACATTAAAAGACTTCAGTTTTCTAAGGAAATGGAACCTTTGGTGTATCTTACTTCATTTGGATGCCGCATATACATCAAATTTTAGTTTGTTATCAATTTTGACGCCCAGATACTTGTAGGTAGATTGATACCCTATTAACCCGGGAACCCTTCAATACCCTCAATTAACCCTTCAATACCCTCAATTAACCCTTCAATACCCTCAATTAACCCTTTAATATCCATGAAATGTAGCTCACACCATTCTGTACAGTGCTGTATCTCCCTAGAGAAACCAAACAGAGACACCTGGCTGCCCTTAACCCTGCAACAGTCACACTAAGAAATACATTTGCTAAACATTATTTATTGGTAAAATTTTGTTCCTGGCACCACATTTAGCAACCTTACAGTTTGTTTTTGTCCAGATGACTCAATCAGGCCAGTTGACCAACTAGCCGGCTGACTTGCCCAGTTAGGGTAATTCTAGGCATGAACTAACAAGTATTAGGCATGAATGGGATTTTTTCATTTGTGCAACTAAAGTTGAAGTATTTTCATGTAAAAACATTACAGACACTAGAGTATGTTAACAATATTCATCAATTTATTTATTTATGTATATATTTATTTATTTTTCTTATTATAACCCATACAATAAATGTATTGTGAAAGGCGGAATAGTCAATGTAATATAATAGATATCTAAAAATAAAATGAATATAATAAAAGAAACAAATATAAGAAAAAGAATAATATAATACATACAGTGGGTTCGGAAAGTATTCAGACCCCCTTAAATTTTTCACTCTGTCATATTGCAGCCATTTGCTAAAATCAATTAATTTCATTTTTTTTCCTCGTTCATGCACACACAGCACCCAATATTGTCAGAAAAACACAGACTTGTAGAAATTTTTGCTGATTTATTACAAAATAAACACTGAAATATCACATGGCCATAAGTATTCAGACCCTTTGCTGTGACACTTGTATATTTAACTCAGGTGCTGTCCAATTCTTCTGATCATCCTTGAGATGGGCCTACACCTTCATTGGAGTCCAGCTGTGCTTAATTATATTGATTGGACTTGATTTGGAAAGGCACACACCTGTCTATGTAAGGTCCCACAGTTGACAGTGCATGTCAGAGTAAAAACCAAGCCATAAAGTCCTAGGAACTCTCCATAGACCTCCGAGATAGAATTGTGTTGAGGCATAGATCTGGGGAAGGGTATAAAAACATTGCTAAAGCATTGAAAGCACCCAGGAGAACAGTGGGCTCCATCATTGTGAAATGGAATAAGTTTGAAACCACCACAACTCTTCTTAGAGCTGGCCGTCTGACACGCCCCCTCATTAACCAGGCCGTTTTCCCGGTCCAAATCGGTCGGAAAAGTCGTTTAAAACAAGTCGGAAACATGCTAACTGGCTATCCATTCAATTCAATGGCAGCGATAGCATCGGCGTGACATTTTGTAATGTAGCAGCGAATCTAGCTGTTTAGTCAGTGTAAAGCTTCACTAGGTATTGGCTTTGACACGCCCCCTCATTAACCAGGCCGTTTTCCCAAAACAAATTGGTCGGAAAAGTAGTTTAAAACAAGTCGGAAACATGCTAACTGGCTATCCATTCAATTCAATGGCAGCGATAGCAGCGACGTGACATTTTCTAATGTAGCGGCGAATCTAGCGGTTTAGTCAGTGTAAAGCATCGCTAGGTATTGGCTTTGACACTCCCCCTCATTAACCAGGCCGTTTTCCCGGTCCAAATCGGTCGGAAAAGTAGTTTAAAACAAGTCGGAAACATGCTAACTGGCTATCCATTCAATTCAATGGCAGCGATAGCATCGGCGTGACATTTTGTAATGTAGTGGCGAATCTAGCGGTTTAGTCAGTGTAAAGCATCGCTAGGTATTGGCTTTGACACCCCCTCATTAACCAGGCCGTTTTCCGGTCCAAATCGGTCGGAAAAGTCGTTTAAAACAAGTCGGAAACATGCTAACTGGCTATCCATTCAATTCAATGGCAGCGATAGCAGCGGCGTGACATTTTCTAATGTAGCGGCGAATCTAGCGGTTTAGTCAGTGTAAAGCATCGCTAGGTATTGGCTTTGACATGCCCCCTCATTAAAATTTGACCAAAAAAAATATATATAAAATAAATATATAAAGGAAAAAAAAATATATATAAAAAATTTACAAAAAAGTGACAAAAAAAATATATATATATATATAAAGGAAAAAAATATATATATTAAAAAATTACCAAAAAATTTGACCAAGAAAAAAAAAAATATATATAAAATATATATATAAAGGAAAAATATATATATAAAAAAAATTACAAAACATTTGACCAAAAAAAATAATATATATAAAATATATATATAAAGGAAAAATATATATATATAAAAAAATTACTAAAAATGTGACAAAAATATATATAAAATATATATATAAAGGAAAAAATATATATATATATTTAAAAAATGTACTAAAAAATGTGACCAAAAAAAGAAAATATATAAAATATATATATAAAGGAAAAATTTGACAAAAAAAAATATATATATATATAAAGGAAATATATATATATATTTTACAAAAAAATACAAAAAAATTTGACCTAAAAAAATATATAAAATATATATATAAAGGAAAATATATATATATAAAAATTACAAAAAAATTTGACCAAAAAAATATATATAAAATATATATATAAAGGAAAAATTTGACAACAAAAAAAATATATATATATATATATATATATATAAAGGAAATATATATATATATTTTTTTAAATTACAAAAAAATTTGACCCAAAAAAACATATAAAATATATATATAAAGGAAAAAATATATATATAAAAAAATTAAATTAAAAAATTTGACCAAAAAAATAATATATATAAAATATATATATAAAGGAAAATATATATATATATAAAAAAATTACTAAAAAATTTGACAAAAAAATATATAAAATATATATATAAAGGAAAAATATATATATATATTTTAAAAAATGTACTAAAAAATGTGACCAAAATAAATAAATATATAAAATATATATATAAAGGAAAAATTTGACAAAAAAAAATATATATATATATAAAGGAAATATATATACATATTTTTACAAAAATACAAAAAGGAGCAAGTCGGAAACATGCTAACTGGCCATCCATTCAATTCAATGGCAGCGATAGCATCGGCGTGACATTTTGTAATGTAGCGGCGAATCTAGCGGTTTAGTCAGTGTAAAGCATCGCTAGGTATTGGCTTTGACACGCCCTCATTAACCAGGCCGTTTTCCGGTCCAAATCGGTCGGAAAAGTAGTTTAAAACAAGTCGGAAACATGCTAACTGGCTATCCATTCAATTCAATAGCAGCGATAGCAGCTGCGTGACATTTTCTAATGTAGCGGCGAATCTAGCGGTTTAGTCAGTGTAAAGCATCGCTAGGTATTGGCTTTGACACTCCCCTCATTAACCAGGCCGTTTTCCCGGTCCAAATCGGTCGGAAAAGTAGTTTTAAAACAAGTCGGAAACATGCTAACTGGCTATCCATTCAATTCAATGGCAGCGATAGCATAGGCGTGACATTTTCTAATGTAGCGGCAAATCTAGCGGTTTAGTCAGTGTAAAGCATCGCTAGGTATTGGCTTTGATACTCCCCTCATTAACCAGGCCGTTTTCCCGGTTTAAATCGGTCAGAAAAGTCGTTTAAAACAAGTCGGAAACATGCTAACTGGCTATCCATTCAATTCAATGGCAGCGATAGCATCGGCGTGACATTTTGTAATGTAGCGGCGAATCTAGCGGTTTAGTCAGTGTAAAGCTTCACTAGGTATTGGCTTTGACACGCCCTCATTAACCAGGCCGTTTTCCCGGTCCAAATCGGTCGGAAAAGTAGTTTAAAACAAGTCGGAAACATGCTAACTGGCTATCCATTCAATTCAATGGCAGCGATAGCATCGGCATGACATTTTGTAATGTAGCGGCGAATCTAGCGGTTTAGTCAGTGTAAAGCATCACTAGGTATTGGCTTTGACACGCCCCCTCATTAACCAGGCCGTTTTCCCAAAACAAATCGGTCGGAAAAGTAGTTTAAAACAAGTCGGAAACATGCTAACTGGCTATCCATTCAATTCAATGGCAGCGATAGCAGCGACGTGACATTTTCTAATGTAGCGGCGAATCTAGCGGTTTAGTCAGTGTAAAGCATCACTAGGTATTGGCTTTGACACGCCCCCTCATTAACCAGGCCATTTTCCCGGTCCAAATCGGTCGGAAAAGTCGTTTAAAACAAGTCGGAAACATGCTAACTGGCTATCCATTCAATTCAATGGCAGCGATAGCATAGGCGTGACATTTTCTAATGTAGCGGCAAATCTAGCGGTTTAGTCAGTGTAAAGCATCGCTAGGTATTGGCTTTGACACTCCCCCTCATTAATTAGGCCGTTTTCCCGGTTTAAATCGGTCAGAAAAGTCATTTAAAACAAGTCGGAAACATGCTAACTGGCTATCCATTCAATTCAATGGCAGCGATAGCATCGGCGTGACATTTTGTAATGTAGCGGCGAATCTAGCGGTTTAGTCAGTGTAAAGCATCACTAGGTATTGGCTTTGACACGCCCTCATTAACCAGGCCGTTTTCCCGGTCCAAATCGGTCGGAAAAGTAGTTTAAAACAAGTCGGAAACATGCTAACTGGCTATCCATTCAATTCAATGGCAGCGATAGCATCGGCTTGACATTTTGTAATGTAGCGGCGAATCTAGTGGTTTAGTCAGTGTAAAGCATCGCTAGGTATTGGCTTTGACACGCCCTCATTAACCAGGCCGTTTTCCCGGTCCAAATCGGTCGGAAAAGTAGTTTAAAACAAGTCGGAAACATGCTAACTGGCTATCCATTCAATTCAATAGCAGCGATAGCAGCTGCGTGACATTTTCTAATGTAGCGGCGAATCTAGCGGTTTAGTCAGTGTAAAGCATCGCTAGGTATTGGCTTTGACATGCCCCCTCATTAAAATTTGACCAAAAAAAAATATATATAAAATAAATATATAAAGGAAAAAAAAATATATATATAAAAAATTTACAAAAAAGTGACCAAAAAAAAAAAATATATATATATATAAAAGAAAAAATAATATATATTAAAAAATTACCAAAAATTTGACCAAAAAAAAATATATATATAAAATATATATATAAAGGAAAATATATATATAAAAAAAATTACAAAAACATTTGACCAAAAAAAAAAAAATATATATAAAATATATATATAAAGAAAAAAAATATATATATAAAAAATTACTAAAAATTTGACAAAAAAATATAAAATATATATATAAATGAAAAATATATATATATTAAAAAATTACAAAAAAATTTGACTAAAAAAAAATATATATAAAATATATATATAAAGGAAAAATTTGACAAAAAAAAAATATATAATATATATATATAAAGGAAATATATATTTATTTTTTTAAAATTAAAACAAAAAAAATTGACCAAAAAATATATAAAATATATATATAAAAAAAAATATATATAAAAAAATTACAAAACAATTTGACCAAAAAATATATAAAATATATATATAAAGGAAAATTTGACAAAAAAATAAATATATAATATATATATATAAAGGAAATATATATATATATTTTTTTAAATTACAAAAAATTTGACCAAAAAAAAACATATAAAATATATATAAGTAGTAGTTAGAGGGCACTATTTTTGTCAGATGCTGACCTTTATGACCTTTGTATGATTTATGGCCCCATATGTTTCATAACCGGGGTTTTTAATCGACTTTTAATCGACCCCCTCATACCATT
>JAINUG010001466.1:0-22217 GCA_029706075.1 Aldrovandia affinis
GGGGTTAAGGTCCGAGACTGACTAGGCCCTCCATGACCTTAATGTGCTTCTTCTGAGCCACTCCTTTGTTGCCTTAGCCGTATGCTTTGGGTCATTGTCATGCTGGAACACCCATCCACGACCCATTTTCAGTGTCCTGGCTGAGGGAAGGAGAGTTCTCACCCAAGATTTCCCGGTACATGGCCCCATTCATCCTCCCCTCGATCCGGTGAAGTCGTCCTGTCCCCTTAGCAGAGAAAACAGCCCCAAAGCATAATGTTTCCACCACCATGCTTGACGGTGGGGATGGTGTTCTTGGGGTCCAAGGCAAGTTTTTTTCCTCCTCCAAACACGGCGAGTCGAGTTGATGCCAAAGAGCTCGATTTTAGTCTCATCTGACCACAGCACTTTCTCCCAAGCCTCCTCTGAATCATCCAGGTGCTCATTGGCAAACTTCAGACGGGCCTGTACATGTGCCTTCTTGAGCAGGGGGACCTTGCGGGCACTACAGGATTTCAATCCATTACGGCGTAGTGTGTTACCAATGGTCATCTTGGTGACTGTGGTCCCAGCTGCCTTGAGATCATCAACAAGCTCCAGCCGTGTAGTTCTGGGTTGTTCCCTCACCTTTCTCATGATCCACTCCACGAGGTGAGATCTTGTGTGGAGCCCCAGACCGAGGGGAGATTGATGGTCAATTGGTGTTTCTTCCATTTTCTAATTATCGCACCAACAGTTGACTCCTTCTCACCAAGGTGCTTGCCAATGGTCTTGTAGCCCATTCCAGTCTTGTGCAGGTCTACAATTTTGTCCCTGATGTCCTTAGACAATTCTTTGGTCCCCATTGTGGAGAGGTTGGAATCTGATTCATTGATTGATTCTGTGGACAGGTGTCTTTTATACAGGTAACAAGTACTTAATTAGAAGTACTAATTAAGTAAGAGGACTAATCTGTGTGCCTCCTGGTCACATAACCGGTCTGTGGGAGCCAGAATTCTTGCTGGTTGGTAGGGGTGAAATATTTATTTTCCTCAATAAAAACACAAATAAATGTTTAAAATTCATATAATGTGATTTTCTGGGATTTTTAAAAATATTCTGTCTCTCATTGTTAAGATGAACCTACCATGAAAATTAAAGACCGTTCCTTTCTTTGTAAGGGGGCAAACTCACAAAATCAGCAGGGGGTGAAATACTTAGTTTCTGGAGGGAGACTTCCAGCAGGGTTCTGACAACGTTTCTGTTTCATGTGGACCAAGGCACCGGTGCTCTGGTGTTCATTCAAAGAGTAATAAAACCTGTCAGAGATGAACACCAGAACAGCCCACGTGTGTTTAAGGGTATTAGGGCAATCAGTGTGTTTTTTAGAGAGGAGAAGCAGCCACAGGATGAAGATCTGAATCACAGAGTACAGGTCACTTTGTCACAAGGAAACAGTGTCCCAATAACCTGAACCAGTAGACCAATATCAGTACACTGTACCATAGTCTAAAGGTAGGTATCCATCAACACTGTACAGAACACTGTATAACTACACTAAACTATAACTACAAAACCCCATACAACTAACCTGTACAGAACCCTGTATAACTACACTGCACAGAACCCTGTATAACTACACTGCACAGAACCCTGTATAACTACACTGTACAGAACCCTGTATAACTACACTGTACAGAACCCTGTATAACTACACTGCACAGAACCCTGTATAACTACACTGTACAGAACCCTGTATAACTACACTGTACAGAACCCTGTATAACTACACTGCACAGAACCCTGTATAACTACACTGTACAGAACCCTGTATAACTATACTGTACAGAACCCTGTATAACTACACTGTATATGGCCCAGGTAGAGTATTATACATTTCTACACTGTATTGAGGTTAAATGTATTAAACAGCCAACGAGAGCTTTCAAACCATTAAACTCTAATGATGACATTCAGGATTCCCCCTCGTCTTCAAAAATGAATGAGACAGAATTCCTGTGCAGAGATGACAGAAGGATGTGTGGATATTTACAGTAAATGATTCCAGGCTGTTTCCTCATGATACTTCTCCCTGCAGAGGCAGGTGAAGGTGCATCAGACAGGCAGGTGAAGTGGTGTTACTTACCTGTGCAGACGGTGGTGCAGACAGGGTCACTCTCCAGACCGGAGCTCTGCAGCACAGTACAGACTGAGATGCTGTACTCAGTCCCAGGTCTCAGGTGGGACAGGACTGTGGGGTTCTCATCTGTAGTGATGGACTCTCTCTGTCCTCTGGAGCCCCACCAGTTCACCCTGAATGTGTGGTGGACTCCCTCCATGTCTGTGGGTCTGTCCCAGGACAGACTGACTGACGTCTCATCCACAAAGGAGATGTTCAGCTTCCCTGGTGGGGAGAACCCTGGGAGATATCAGCACAATTATCATTAAAACCAATTGTGTTTCAGTGGCTTTCACCCACACACATCTCACATCTTCAATTCAATCAAATTCAATTCAATTTATTGTCATTAAAACAATGTGCAAGCACATAGTAAAATGAAAAGAGGGCTGCAGCTTCACCAACAGCGCAAAATACACATAATACACAATACACATGACAAACATAATAAACAAAGTGCAAAAAGGCATGTAACATTGACATGACAGTGCAAAAAGTCAGTGGGTGGCCAGGTTCAGGAGGGTGACAGCTTGGGGGAAGAAGGTGTTAGTACGGGCTCTGAGGCTCCTATAGCGCCTCCCGGAGCGCAGGAGGGAGAACAGTACGTGGTTGGGGTGGGTGGGATCTCTGCTGTTGCTGAGACCTCTGCACAGGCAATATTTATGATACAGGGTTCTGACAAAGTTCAAAAGCCCCCCCCGCCCACGGGAGGGATTAGCATATCTGTTTTTTAATTTGTTTATTATAAAGTTTTTACTTTCACACTTTCTGAGTGTATTATGTGTTTTTTAGCAGAATCACCTAAAGTTATTAAACATGTAATACCCAAGATTTTAACATCTTTATCATCTTTAACACTTTATGATCTTTTGCACTATATAATCTTTATAATCTTTAACACTTTATAATCTTTATAATCTTTAACACTTGAACACTTTATAATCTATAATCTTTAACACTTTAACTCTCTAACATTGAATTTCAAATGAAACTCTAATCACCTGCATTTATGACTGCCTGTCCCTGAGTTTCAAACAAACCATTCATTTTTTAGTGCCAACAATTGACCCAGCACTTTGGACCCTGTAGGTGGCGCTCTTACCTGTACAGTGCGTTTGGGAGGTGGCCTCACTCTCCCCGTTTTCCAGCACAGTGCAGACACTCACAGTGTACTCAGTGCCTGGCTGCAGGTTCGAGAGAACAGTGCTGTAGGAGGCTGTGGATATGGACTGTGTGTCTTTCCCTGGGCAGCAGTAGGACACCAGGAAACGGGGAGTTTGGTCCAGTCCATGCGGTCTGCTCCAGCGCAGAGAGACTGATGTCACATCCACTGAGTCTACTGTCAGCCCCTCTGGTGCAGGGATTACTGTGACCAACACAAAGCTTTATTAATACACTGCTGCAGGGATTACTGTGACCAACACAAAGCTTTATTAATACACTGCTGCAGGGGTTACTGTGACCAACACAAAGCTTTATTAATACACTGCTGCAGGGATTACTGTGACCAACACAAAGCTGTATTAATACACTGCTGCAGGGGTTACTGTGACCAACACAAAGCTTTATTAATACACTGCTGCAGGGGTTACTGTGACCAACACAGAGCTTTATTAATACATTGCTGCAGGGGTTACTGTGACCAACACAGAGCTTTATTAATACACTGCTGCAGGGGTTACTGTGACCAACACAAAGCTGTATTAAACACTGCTGCAGGGGTTACTGTGACCAACACAAAGCTTTATTAATACATGCTGCAGGGGTTACTGACCAACACAAAGATGCAGGGGTTACTGTGACCAACACAAAGCTTTATTAATACACTGCTGCAGGGGTTACCAACACAAAGCTTTATTAATACACTGCTGCAGGGGTTACTGTGACCAACACAAAGCTTTATTAATACACTGCTGCAGGGGTTGCTGTAATTTGGCAGGGCTGCTGTGTTGTTACCGTACCTGTGCTCACAGCTGCTGAAACACATTGGCTTTGAGTGTTGTTCTCCCCGATCGTAGCCACACTGAAGATGTACTCTGTCCCCAGGCTGAGTGACTGTATGTTCATGTGATTGACATCTGTCACTCTGAGGCTGCAAGTCTCTGTGCCACTGGTCCAGCTCACTCTAAATCTCAGAGACCGTATGTCCATCCCTTCTGGAACCCCCCAGCTCAGAGACACGGAGTCCGACCCCACTGTGGGGAACTCTATCTCTCCTGGAGGAGGGGGCACTGGGGGAGAGAAGTAAAGAGAGAGAGGGAGGACATGGGAGAGTATTAGAGATATAAATAAACACATAGCTGATATTCATAAAACCCTTCACACACGATTATGACAGAGTGTATGATTAAAACAAAACTTGAAATGGTGAAGCTTGGCATAGTGTGTTGTCTACGTCTGAACATTTTGTTTGTTGCTGTATGTTAATAAAAAATGCACTGCTGTGAAGTATTATGATATTAATAGAAGTGTTTTTTTAGGGACATGATTCTGACAAGACCGATGTGTGCTCACTACTATGTAGCAATCAACCACAAAGTTAAAGATTAATTTATGACTTGGGGAAGGACATGACAAACATAATAAACAAAGTGCAAAAAGGCATGTAACATTGACATGACAGTGCAAAAAGTCAGTGGGTGGCCAGGTTCAGGAGGGTGACAGCTTGGGGGAAGAAGGTGTTAGTACGGGCTCTGAGGCTCCTATAGCGCCTCCCGGAGCGCAGGAGGGAGAACAGTACGTGGTTGGGGTGGGTGGGATCTCTGCTGTTGCTGAGACCTCTGCACAGGCAATATTTATGATACAGGGTTCTGACAAAGTTCAAAGCCCCTCCCCCGGCCCACGGGAGGGATTAGCATATCTGTTTTTTAATTTGTTTATTATAAGGTTTTTACTTTCACACTTTCTGAGTGTATTATGTGTTTTTTAGCAGAATCACCTAAAGTTATTAAACATGTAATACCCAAGATTTTAACATCTTTATCATCTTTAACACTTTATGATCTTTTGCACTATATAATCTTTATAATCTTTAACACTTTATAATCTTTATAATCTTTAACACTTGAACACTTTATAATCTATAATCTTTAACACTTTAACTCTCTAACATTGAATTTCAAATGAAACTCTAATCACCTGCATTTATGACTGCCTGTCCCTGAGTTTCAAACAAACCATTCATTTTTTAGTGCCAACAATTGACCCAGCACTTTGGACCCTGTAGGTGGCGCTCTTACCTGTACAGTGCGTTTGGGAGGTTTATTATTATGATTACTCTGATTATGACAGAGTGTATGATTAAAACAAAACTTGAAATGGTGAAGCTTGGCATAGTGTGTTGTCTACGTCTGAACATTTTGTTTGTAGTTGTATGTTAATAAAAAATGCACTGCTGTGAAGTATTATGATATTGTTAGAAGTGTTTTTTTAGGAACATGATTCTGACAAGACCGATGTGTGCTCACTACTATGTAGCAATCAACCACAAAGTTACCAAGACAACAGAATCACATGACACGAGTGAAGCTGACCTGCTGAAGCCTGTGTGGGACCCTGCTGATTGAGCCATGCACCCACTCTCTTGGTGTGGAAACCATGCAGGACCAGAAATGCACATGCGAAACAAAACAAATAAACACATGAGGCTGTTATCTTACGGATGAAAGACATGAACATCCATTTGTAGAGAGCATAAACAACACTCCAGCCCATCTCAATATTCCAGCCAACTCAACCAATGACCATAACGGAAAAGGCTGGTCAAAACTCTGTAGAACTAATCAGACTGTGGGAAACTGATCTCACAAACTGTAACGTCCCTTTCTCAGCAGATAGTGATACTCTGGGGGACTCGTGTCAAACATCACTAATGTGAAGCGCCCACCTGGGTGATGCACGGCTGCCATTTTGTGCCAGAACGCTCACCGCACGTCAGCTGAGGTGGAGACGGAGGGAGTAATTGAGCCACTGAAACTGGGGGATGATTCGGTGGGAGGACACCGGGGAACCCTCAACTCCTTGTGATAAGTGCCATGGGATCTTCATTAGCCACAGAATCAGGACCCTGATTTAACATCCCATCTGAAAACTGTGTGTCCTACAGCACAGTGTCCCCATCAACACAATGGGGCGTTACACCTTTACTCACATTTGCTTTTGCGATTGTTTGCATTTTTATACTAGTCTTGGTATGATGGCAGCATTACACATTTTCAATGCCATCTGAGGCCTGTTTTACCCAGCCATATCTTGTCTTCCAACTCTTGTTGCACTTCTTTCCATTTTGAGGCCATTTTAATCAGTGGCTCCCATTATGAACTGATTGTGCAAGTGGCAGCATCATTATCTGGAACAGCAGGCCAAATGCCTTTCCTAATGCACCACCTAAACCAGCCAAAACCATCAAACTGAGGACGAGGTACGGAAGGAATTTATGCGCGTCAACCCCCGCAAAGCGGCCGGACCTGATGAGATCCCGGGTCGAGTGATCAAGGTGTGTGCATCGCAGCTGGCTGGCCCATTCACAGACATATTCAACCTATCCCTCTCCACTGGGATAGTCCCCGCCTGCTTCAAGTCAGCCACCATTGTCCCGGTGCCAAAGAAGACCAAGGTAACAGGCTTAAATGACTGGCGCCCTGTTGCACTCACACCCATCATGAGCAAATGCTTCGAGAGGCTAGTGAAAAAGCACATCTGTAGCCTGTTACCGCCCACCCTGGACCCCTACCAATTTGCATACAGACAGAACAGATCCACGGACGACGCCATCTCCACCGCACTCCTCACCGTCCTCACCCACCTGGAGAAGAGGAACACCTATGTGAGAATGCTGTTCGTGGACTACAGCTCAGCGTTCAACACCATAATACCCTCCAGGCTCAACACCAAGCTCTGGGACCTGAGGCTGAACCCCAGCCTCTGCGGCTGGATCCTGAACTTCCTGTCGGACCGGCGCCAGGTGGTGAGGATGGGCCCCATCACCTTCGCCCCTCTGACCCTCAACACCGGGGCCCCCCAGGGTTGCGTCCTGAGCCCTCTCCTCTACTCCCTGTACACCCACGACTGTGTGGCCAGGCACAGCTCCACCAGGGTGATCAAGTTCGCCGATGACACGACGGTGATAGGCCTGATCACGGACAACGATGAGACGGCCTACAGGAGAGAGAGGTCAGCAACCTGGCACAATGGTGTCAGGAGAACAACCTCTCTCAACGTTGACAAGACCAAGGAGCTCATCGTGGACTACAGGAAGGAGAGAGAGAGGCAGGAACCCCTTACCATCGGCGGGTCAACTGTAGAGCGACTTCAGGTTCCTCGGTGTCCACATCACTGAGGACCTGCCCTGGTCCGCCCTGGTCCGCCCACACTGGCCACGTAGTCACGCCTCTTCTACCTCAGGCGGCTGAAGAAGTTCGGGATGGGGCCCAAGATCCTGCGGGCTTTCTACAGAGGCACTACTGAGAGTATCCTGACCGGCAACATCACCGCATGGTACGGAAACTGCTCAGGCCTCAACCGCAAGGCACTGCAGAGGGTGGTGCAGTCCGCTCAACACATCAGCGGAGGCACGCCCCTCCCCTCCATCCAGGAACTGTACAACAGCCGGTGTGCCAGCAGAGCCCACAGGATCATCAAAGACCCCAGCCACCCCAACCACAGCATGTTCCAGCTGCTATCGTCAGGCAAACGGTACCGCAGTCTCCAGGCCAGGACCAGTAGGCTCAGAGACAGCTTCTTCCACCAAGCTATCAGGCTACTGAACTCTGGCCACTAGCCTAGCTAGCCCAACTGCCAATTTTGCACATCCAGGTGGACTGAGCACAGACACACCTGCAGACTCAGCACGCGCAGGCGACACTCGCACACACACTACTCACTCCTGTACTGTTGCCTCGTGCCCCTAGTACCACTTGCTGCTACTTGATCTGCTGCACTACCACTGAGTCTGCTATTCTGCTATTTTGTACTTTAAGACTGTACTTAAGTTACATTGTTACCATATATTACATTGTTACCATATATTTTATATATTTATTCTGTATGCTCATTTGCATATTACGGGTATTACTATTTTGTTTACAATGTGTGGTTTTTCTGTGTGTTTATTCTGATGCTGCAAAGTTGAGGGGCCAGGCCCAAGATTTTTACTCTGGTGTACCTAGTATCACAGATGTAACAAATAAAGGAATCTGAATCTGAATCTGAATCCCTCTCTAATTTGCTTTTAAGTACAGGCAGTCCCCGGGCTACGAATGAGATCCGTTCTTTAAGTCGTATTTGTATGTAAGTCGGAACAGGTACATACAGTTCTTATTAATCGTCACTTAGTCAAATGTTTGTCTTAGTATAGTATTTATTTTACCTTTCTGTGCATATAAAACACTTAAGAAAAACTTCCAAACACAATAAAACATCTTAAACATAACATTCAGTACATAATAATACTGTAATATTAATATTAATAATAATAATAATAATAATACAGTAATAATAAAAGTAACTATGTACATACAGTACTGTACTGTAAAAAAAAACCCATTAAAGAAACAGTTCTTAAATTGATGCGTTGCCCCTAAGCAATACCGTTAGCCTATCCTTCGATGCCTGATGCCCTGGTGCACTTTTTTCCTCTTTTGAAATGTAGGTCCTTTCAGGCATTTCCTTCCTAAATAAGACAGTCTCGTCTACATTAAATATTTGGTCTGGCAAATAACCTCCCTCATCAATAATGTTTTCCAACATTTCTGGAAAATCACTTGCAGCACTTACATCTGCACTTGCTGCTTCACCTTGAACTTTAATATTATGTAAATTTGCCCTCAATTCAAAGCCATTGAACCAACCCGTACTCGCAACAAATTCTTTGTCGCAATCGCCTTCACTTGTTGCACTTGGCTTCAAGCCATATTACACTGATTCTGGTCTTCTACCCAAATTATCAATAGCCTTTCCATCTCAATAATTAAACCACTGCGTTGCTTGGTAATAATCGTGGCATTCATCAGGGCATGGCCTTTCACATGCTCCATTATTCTTTATATAACCATAGGGCAGGAAATCAGATTCCAGAGCTAGAGTAGACAGGGGGGACTAAAATTCTAGTTCTTCCTAGTAGGCTATATGTGCTGTGTTTTTATGCTTTTATGCTTTTATGCTTTTATGTTTTTTATGTGTGTTATGTCTTCCATCGAGGACCACCTTGGAAATAAGTGTTTTAATTAATGCTTTTAGGTGATATCCTCAGGAATACGAATGGGTCATGATTATTGTTTTTATGATGTGTTTTGTAATTTCCTAATAAAAATCAAATCAAATCAAAATATTTATCTTTTAAAATTGTTCCGATCGTTGACCGGCTGTAGCCTAATGCTTTTCCAATGGCTGATGGAGTTTCACCTCTCTCCGATCTCTTTATTATTTCAACTTTACTTTCCATGGTGATTGTTTTCCTTTTCTTTGATGCATCACCAGCACTTGCATCGGATTTACGCTTTGGAGGTGTCACGGCAGAAGGTGTCCGGGTGCCAAGATGTGTCCGGGTGATGTCATCGGGTGATGTCATCTGAATTTTGGACTGTAGTTGCTATGCCAACATGACAAGCTCGCATTCCTGAGTGAGAAAACCCAGAAGAATGTGTCCGGGTGTCTGGGTGATGTCATTTAGCTACGAATAAGCTGTACAGCTAAGTTAGCTGCCTTGCTACGAACATAATATATGAATTATAATATATAATTATATTATAATTATATAGCCATCTAGCTACGAAGATAATAATATGCATTGTCTGTTCTGATGTACAGCTAAGTTAGCTGCCTAGCTATGAATATAATATATGGATCGCCTGCTTAGATGGCTAGTGAAATACTTGCTAGTAAAATAAAAATAGTGTCGTCGGAGACAGATCACTACATCAGATAACCTTTACAATTTCCTTTTTTTATAGGCTACTGTGCTAATATTGTTAATTGTTTTAGATTTTACATTGTGTTAGTGATGCTAGTGAAAAAAAAATTGTTAGCTGTTTCACATATAATAATAATAGATTATCATATATCCTGACATTCCTTGAGTAGCCTTCGCGTTTGCTAGCTAGTGTAAATGCTAGCTAACGTCACCGACAATGTTTATGCTCAACTCATGTGGGTAACGTTACAAGAGTTAATTTCACAGATAACAGGCCATAACGTGGGATGGACTAGCTTGCTATATTAACTTACTGTAGTACCCACAAGTCATACCATTGACTAGTTGATTTATTTCATACACACAATCATTTTAAACCTTGCAGTGTTATTTGTCAAGCTAGTCCATCCCACAATTGGATGAGGTGGTGTAACATAACTCAGTAATTCAGAATACTGTTGCTGGGATTTAAATCCATCCATGGCTATATTATACACTGTAAATAAATACCCCTTGCTTTGTAACCTACCTGCTACCTGTCCTATCTTCATGTCACAGCCACCCTCCATGTTTCTTAATCTGTTGTCAGTACCTGCCATGCTCTATACCTGTAGTTTAAGGGTAGTGTGTATCCAAGTCCATGGTTGTGGATATTAAGCTGTGGATGCTGTCAGATATAGCTAGTAATCACAACTCACTGCACCATTTAGATTCATTATTATAACTTCAAAGTTTACCATAGGAGTAATGATGGCTATGGTCTCACGAATCTCTAAACCTCTGCTTTGAAGACAAAGACAACCATAGTTTTTTTTCTTGGTTCACAATTTATACGTGTTCACACAGCAATAATACAGGATACATTTTTTTATTTGTAGTGTATGGTAGGTGGGTGATGGGAGTACATCTAATGACATCCATGCAGCATCTTCAACACCCGCCTTTTCGGTCTCCTTTAGGGCCACACCAACTACCTGCTACACCTTGGAAAAAGGGAGAGAAGGGAAAAGACAGAGCGGGTGGGGAGAGAAGGAGAAACTATGAGAGAAAGCTGTCAGTGGGCAAAACAATGGCCTGCTTTAGTGAAAAGCCCTCTCACCAAACTCAAATTTGTATTGCCCCAGTTTCATCTCATCCCCTAGAATCTTCCTTGTACAATAAAACAGTACCCAGTAAAACAGTTGAACCTTGGGTTTTCATTGAACTTGAGAACAGGGGCCAAGTACAATAGGAAGGGGCGAAGGGACAGTTAGAAACTGGGACATTAACCAGGTGGTCAATAAAAAAAATGTGTACCATGGCTTGGTTTAATACTCACTTTACAATACATTTTGTGAAGTCAATCTGTAAAAAAAATATGTACACAGTACACATACAATACCAATTCCCTCAACATATGTACAACTTAAAGAATAAATAAATATTTTACACACGGCTAAAGACCACACATTTCATTCATTCATTCATTCACATTTCCATCAACTAAAGACAAAATAGTTTTACTTGCCCAGTTTTGCACATCATTCACGATGCCATGCCAGAAGAAGCGCTGATTGATCTTCCCCAGCATGCGCTTCACTCCAAAGTGGCCGGCGTGGACCTCGGTCAGCACTGCCTCCCTTTCCTCGTTCGACAGGATGACCCTTCTTGGTGGCATTCCATCCTTGGGCCCCAAATACATGCAACCGTCTAGAATATCAAAAAAGGATTATAGACTGAGAACAATGACCAAGGCTTGTTAAAAATGTACATTATTGCTTTATGGGTATGCATCCCTGACTGGCTGGATACTATGGACCTGAGCCAGCTCGGAGGAGCTAAGACAGTTTGCTTTAGTGCCCAGATGTTTCTCTTGGACAATACAGTTTACAGTTATACAGTTCACTTATTTTGTGCCTATTTTTGCCTGTTTATTGCCAATTTCTAGCTTTTTTGCCTTTTATTCTGTGTCTATTTTGTGCCTTTTGTTGGATGCTGCTGGAACACCTAATTTCCCTCCAGGGATAAATAAAATATCTATCTATATATCTATTGTTCTATCGACCTTTCTTTAACAAATCTTACCCTGAAGCATGTATTTCTGTGCCTGTTAGGTTCACGAAATTCAGAAGACCTTCAAAGTGAATAGAGAACACTTGCACCAAATGAGAAAATAGAACATACAACCAATTATCAACAGAGTTTATACAACCAAATGCATTCGGGGTTCACCGCCTCCCTGCCAGGCAATGAACAAATCATTTCCGGAGAGAACACTTCTTATACACAATAATTTAGACAAATGCTATAGCCTCGCCCATCAAGAGACGGTTGTTTTCTATCCTCTCTGAGACAACCTCGGTAATCTTTTTCTGCAGGGCCGCTCTGACCCTGAGACTGTGGTGGTTCAGCTAGCTCACTGAAAACAAATTTAGTCAAAACATGTGAAGTTATTCAGAAACATTTTTAAACACAGAATTTCTCTATCAATCCCTCCTTTTTATGATTTTATCCCATATAGTCATAAAATACTTTCACATTTTGTGCGTAGCAAGTTTATTTCAATGCAGAAGCTTAAACATCTTTAAACAAGTTTTGCAAGGCCATGGCAGTATCGTCATAGTCTGGAGGATCAATTATCTCTTCATTCCCAGAGTCAGATTGTCCTTCTTCAGAATCTAGGTTGTCATACTCATCAGTTTCCCTCTCCTCTAGGGCCAAAGCCTGATACGCTGGGGTACTTTGCATCATTTGGGTGATCATCATCAGTCATCAGGTCTTTTTGTTGAGCCAGGGCTAATTGCTTAAGACCTTCCATAGCTTGATCTATGGTTTTACCATCCGCATCGTTATCAGGTATGTAGGTACAACACGCAGTTCCAATTATGTGGCATACTCCTCCCTTGGAGGCGGTCATGAGGTCCAGGACCATACGATTTTGAATTGTCATTAATCTAAGTGCAGTTAACTCGTTTTTCTTTTTCCTTTTATTCAGTGTGAAATTGATCAATGCACTCAGGCGGTAGTTTATTGTCTCTACCCTTAACATTAATTTTCCCACCCCCATTTGGGGAAAAATACTAAGAACCACTTTGTTCCCTGTACTCCAAAGTTTGTGATTTGTTGGAACATTACTTCCCCATATTGCATCATGCTTATCCTCTAAAGATCTTTTTGCACGACACTGTTTTTCAGCACTTATTACCCATGTATGGTCCGTTAGCATTACATATGCACAAGTTCCATGCCACTTCTTAGGCAGAGCTATGTACACATTGTGTCCGCAAAGCCAGTACCACCCATCCACTGCCCTAGTGCCGTTTTTCTGTAGGTGCTAACGTGGAACACCTTGTCTCCTTTAAGGGCGTTCCGGTGATTCTATTCTTACAGTAGGAGTACACTGTCCCATCGCATTGGGATGTCTCCCCCACCGGGACTGTTCCCTTACCTCGTACACATTTTATAAAGGTCTTATGCGGGGTATATGGTACTACCATAATGGGCGTAATCAAATGTTGTCGTGAGGTTTGTAATAAACCTTGTCAATCTCAGCTAAACTGTTCTTGACTACGGTTAACACTTTGTTGTACGTCGCTCTGGATAAGAGCGTCTGCCAAATGCCTATAATGTAATGTAATGTAATGTAATCAGTGCAATTTATTCCCGTCAGTATATTCGTAGCAGTTCACTTCGGTCGTGATTTTGTGGGTTGGGTCAAAGTATTTAAGTGTTCCTGTATGAGTTGAGAGCCCTATGGCACATGTTACAGTCCAGGACACATTTATTCCAATTCCCGGGGGTTGGTCCACAGTCACCCTTGGTGCTAGGGATGATGCCGGTAGATGTGTGCATACGTAACAGTTGGTCTTGTTTACGCTCTGTGCTGTGCTTTTACAAATCTCTTCCCTCTTATACCGTGATTATCAATATGGTCAAAGACCCCACTGCCCGCCACTGGAGGTTCGCCATAGCTGTGTCTAAATCCCAGTAAGAGGGTTGTTTGCTTCACCGGTTTTGAGACAGGTCTGTTCTATATTTCACACCTCCCTTTGTAGCCGGACTTCTCCCTTCTGAGCACAACTCTTTTAGGTACCTACTCACCCTTTGTTACCTTTTTACAGTGGGACAGATGCACCCAGGTGGATCGCTCAGCAATCTTTACTGCTGTTGGAGTTGTTAGTAGCACCTGATACGGCCCTTTCCACTTTGGTTGATGCCACGCCTTGTGCCTTGGATCTTTAATCAGTACCCAGTCCCGACCTGCAGATTTTCTTTTGGTATTCCAGAGTTTACACATTTCTTGTTTATTAGATAACATTTTCTTCATATACTCTGCCAATGTGGGATTATCCTCTAATATTCTATCTCCAAATTGCGGTAGGTGATAGGCTTTTCCCATCTAGGTATTATTTCTCTACAAATTATTTTTGTGCATCAATTTTTGAGGTAGGGTATGCTTCTACCCAACCTGAGAATGGGTCAATCATTACTAAGCAGCTCTTTTTCCCCTCACTTGGTGTGAGGTGGATGAAATCCATCATCCAAGATTCAAATAGTCGAAACATGTTAAACACCTTTTACAATTTTTTTTTTAGTAGTTTGTAAATCCAAACGTTGTATAACGTTTGTTTATCATATCTACCATCCCTCCTCTTGAGACATGACATATGCCATGACTCAACTCTGCAGCTATGGTAAACAAAGATCTCGGTAATACAGGTTTCTTTTCTGGGCGCACCCACAGGCCAGTTTCGTTCTCAGTACATTTTTGGTTGCCCCACATCCTTTTCTCTGGTACCCCTGCTTCATGTTGCATGTCTCTCAAGAGAGTGTAATCGAGAGTGACGCAATCAATCTCTTTAAACACTCCCTGAGTGTCTGCAGCTGCTTCTTTTGCAGCAGAGTCTGCAAATGCATTCCCCAGGGACACCTCATCTGTTCCTTTCATATGTGCTGCACATTTACATATAGCCAGTATTTGGGGTTTCTGTAATGCCACAATCAGTTCCAGTATCAATGGTGCATACGTTATTGGTTTACCCTGTTGAAGTCATTCTTTTTTCAGGATCCATCCACATAGAATGTTACTTCTGCGTCATGAATGGGTGTGTCCATTAACCCGGGGCGTGCTGCCACAGACCTAGATGTTTCAGCTACACAATCGTGAGGATCTCCATCCTCAGCGGTTGTCAGCAAGGTAGCCGGATTAAGTGTGGTGCATCTTACAATTGTTAGATTAGGAGCTGTCAGTAGAGTCGCCATACAGCTCAGCTGTCTTGCTGGTGACAAAATGTATGTTTTGTTTGCAGTAGTAATACAGAAACTACATGTGGTACCATCAGTGTCAATGGTTGGTATAACACTATGGTTTGTGAGGCTTTTACTGCTAATGCTGCTGCTTCTACAGCTTGTAGACAGCATGGCAGTCCTCGTGCTACAGGATCCAGTTCTGTGGAGTAATAAGCAATTGGTCTTTGCTTACCTCCAAACCTGTTTTACCTGCTCAAAGACTTCGTTGACTTCAGGAGTCCATTTGATTGGATCTCGAGCCTCCATTGGTTCGCTGTAAATACAATCTAACAGTGGCTGCATCAATTGTGCATAATTACACATCCAGGTTCGGCAGAAATGTATCATTCCTAAAAAAAACATCATCTGTTTTTGGGGTTTTTTTTGCTTTAGGCTTTGGGGCCTGCAGTATCGCTGTTTTCCTATCCGACAACAAGGCTCTGCCAGATATTTTACTTCTGGCAGACACCACTGCAGCGTCCCCTTGCTTATCTTGTGGCCTTGTGAGGCCAGAATGTCCAAACATGCCTTTTAGTCTATTTCGCAGCGCTCCCGAGAAGGAGAGCAATTCAATATGTCGTCTACATACAGTTTTTATTTTATTTATTTTTTTTAATCACAGATACTGCCAAATGCCTAAAATGCCTAAAATGTAAAATGTACATAGTACAGTGCAGATCAGATGGATCATTCATTTTCAGATTCTTCGCTGTCTACAATGAATGCGTCATTTTTTTCCTTTCTTTTATTTTTTTTCTTTTGAGCCCAGAGTGTTTGCAGAACATCATACAATACCTAATTATTTATCTGATGTAAACTAGGATGGTCATCGGAAAGAGCCAGCAGCCTGCTGTACGGTTCAAATTGCAGTTGTGTATGCACACAGCTTTGTACAGGCAAAGAATGATATTTTTACAACCTTGGATTTCTGTCTGCACTCCCTACCAGGCGGCATTTCTCTAACCCAAGAACCCACATCTTCCCATTCACATTCGGTCATTTTCTATAATGAAATATGCGGCTGCCTGATTTGTTCAAATAATCATTTCTGCTCTTCACTCAAGTTTACTAGAATTCCAGTAAATTTCGGTCAACTATATATGGTGCCTAAACATCTCGTTTCGTTTATTTGCGGCATGTTCCAGAAACACTCATATTCTAAATGTCTTGGTCAGGGGTAAGAAGAGAGCAGTGCTATAAGAGTTTGCTGGGGCTGTCTGCTCGGACAGAATAAATTCACACAGTTGTGCATGACTGGCAGTATATCAATTCCCATGTGTAATACCAATCTATCAATTGTATAGAATTCCCAAAACTATTTCCAATAGTACCTATACAAATGACGTGACTGACAACCCATTTTCGTCACATTCAATAGTAATTTTTTGTTTCATTTTAATTGGTCTTCCCTAGCCGTTCGCTCGAAGTGAATAGCATGTTCTATTATCACTTGCAATCGGCACGTTGCCCACATAATTACATATGTTTTAATTAACATTGTTAATGCAGGAGTGAGGCCGTTCAGGAACGCATTTTTCAGCTGTTGTTCATAAACCCCATCGTTATTATTTGCAGGTGGTTCAAGACCACTGTTAGCATTAAACACTTTTTTAAGATGGGTTAGGTACGCCATTATCATTTCGTTTTTATTTTGCACACAGTCCAAAATTTTTACGTACACTTTTATTCACTCATACTCAGGCGCAATTGCATTCATGTCACATTCATTTTTGTATTCACTCATACTATGAATAAACACTCCGCTACTTTTAGTTTCTTTTGTAAATTCTCCCCAGGTAAATCCCAGAGGCAATTGTTCACAAACACTTATAATAATACATTATTTGTCAAACCTCAAACCTCCCCCTAAGAAGTTCCACGCGTAACCCTTACACTTTAAGCTTCTCACCTAATACCTCTTAGAAAACAGTTCCTCACGTGTGCCGTTTTCGGCGCGTTAGGCTCCAACCTAACAAATTGGAGACACCTCAGGGACTTGAACCCCGTCCCGGAGACCGGGAGTGTCACCACTTAATTAGGCATACACCGCCGCAGGGACTTGAACCCCGTCCCAGAGACCGGGAGTGTCACCACCTAATTAGGCATACACCGCCGCAGGGACTTGAACCCCGTCCCGGAGACCGGGAGTGCCACCACCCAATCAGGCATACAACCCCGCCACTAACATTGGGATAGAAAAGGTTAGTTGGTTTTTTTGGGGGTTTCCCTCTCACAAGTAAACAGTGGTGACAACAGATTGGCTAGAAGGACAGTGTTCAGTGGTAGTGGAGTCTGAAGAGGTGGGTTTTGAGTCTCTTGCGGAAGATTGGGAGTGATTCCGCAGTCCTGACCGATTGCGGGAGGTCGTTCCACCAACGAGGGACCAGGACAGAGAAGAGGCGAGACCGCGACGAGCGGCTGCCAGGCGTCCGGAGGGATGGGGCAGTCAGTCTGCCAGCGGAGGCGGAGCGGAGGGGTCTGGACGGGGTGTAGGGCGTGATGAGTGACTGGAGGTATGGGGGAGCAGTACCTCTGGCCGCTTGAAAAGCAAGCACCAGTGACTTGAATCTGATGCGTGCTGCGATGGGAGCCAATGCAGAGAGGAGAGTAGAGGGGTGACGTGGGTGAACTTCGGCTGGTTGAACACCAGGCGAGCAGCAGCGTTCTGGACTAGTTGCAGTGGCTTGATGGCACAGGCCGGACGGCCTGCCAGCAAGGAATTGCAGTAGTCCAGACGTGAGATCACCAGGGCCTGGACCAGGAGTTGAGTGGCCTCTTGGGTGAGGAACGGTCTGATCCTCCGGATGTTGTGGAGGGAGGAACAGCAGGTCCGAGTGATCGCTGCAATATGGCTCGAGAAGCACAGCTGGTTGTCCAGGGTTACCCCAAGACTCCTGGCAGACTGGGACGGAGACACTATGGAGCCTTCCACGGTGATTGACGCATCAATCATCGGGAGCCCTTCGCTGGGAGGAAGAGCAGCTCTGTCTTCCCCAGGTTCAGCTTCAGGTGGTGGGTGGACATCCATGCGGAGATGTCAGCCAGGCATGCAGAGATCCGTGCCGGGACCTGGGTATCAGATGGAGGGAAGGAGAGAAACAGTTGAGTGTCATCAGCATAACAGTGATAGGAAAAACCATGAGCAGAAATAACAGAGCCAAGTGACTTGGTGTACAGAGAAAATAGGACAGGGTCTAGCACCGAGCCCTGCGGGACACCGGTAGAGAGGGTGCGGGGAGAGGAGAGGGATCCTCTCCAGGCCACCTGGTAGGACCGGTCAGCCAGATAGGACTCAAACCATGTCAGCACAGATCCAGAGATTCCCATCTCGACGAGAGATGAGAGCAGGATCCGGTGGTCCACGGTGTCGAACGCCGCCGACAGGTCGAGGAGGAGGAGGACGGAGCTAAGGGATTGGGACTTAGCGACGTGAAGAGCCTCAGTGACCGCAAGGAGAGCAGTCTCTGTGGAGTGGCCTGCTCTGAACCCAGATTGGTTGGGATCAAGCAGGTCGTTCTGTAAGAGATGTGCAGACAGTTGATTATAGACAGCCCGCTCTAACGTTTTGGAGAGGAAAGGGAGGAGAGAGACAGGTCAGTAGTTAGAGATGACAGCAGGATTCAGAGAGGGTTTTTTGAGGAGGGGGACAACCTGAGCACATTTGAGGGAGGAGGGGACAGAGCCAGAGGAAAGAGAGGAGTTAATGACATTAGAGACAAAGGGGAGGATGTCCATAGCAATGGACTGGAAGAGGGGGAAGGAATGGGATCAAGAGGGCAGGTGGTGGGACGGTGGGAAAGAACGAGTTGAAGGATGTCCGAGTCAGGGAGGGGTGAGAAGGAGGACAGAGAGGTGGGAGGTTTAGGTAGCGGGATGGGAGAGGGAGACGAGGGGGAAGGAGTTGCGAATGACCTCAACCTTCTCGTGAAAGAAGGATGAGAAGTCATCGGCGGTTATAGAGGAGGGGTGGGGGGAGGAGGAGGGGTGAGGAGAGAGGAAAATGAGCATAGAGTTTACGTGGGTTGGAAACAGAAGATTGAATCTTAGAAAGGAAAAATGCAGACTTAGCAGAGGAGAGGTTAGCGGAGAAGGAAGCCAGGAATGCGTGGAAGTCTGACAGAGCTACAGGGGATTTGGATTTTCTCCATTTCCTTTCTGCCGCACGCAGCTTCAGTCGGTTAGCCCGAATGGAATCGGTTAGCCAGGGGGGGGGGGAGAGACGAGCGGGTTTAGCTGATAGAGGACAGAGTAAGTCAATGGAGGAGGAGAGAGAGGAGAGTAGGGTGGATGATGCTACTTCAGCAGGTAGCTGAGAGAAGGCATCAGTAGGGGGAAGGGAAGATAGGACAGTAGCTGACAGGGCAGCGGGTGAGACAGAGCGGAGGTTGCGACGGACAAGGACAGTGGGAGCAGGTGAAGATGGTTTAGGGACAGAGGGGAGGGGGAGGGAGAAAGACAGAAAGGAATGGTCAGACACATGTAGAGGCGATACCGTAATGTTGGGTGAGGCGCAGTTCCTGGTGAAGACCAGGTCCAGTTGGTTACCGGCCTTGTGGGTGGATGGGGATTCAGCCATGGTGAAGTCAAAGGACTGAAGCAGGGGAGGAATGCAGAGGCTTGGGAGGACTCTAGCTGCAGGTTGAAGTCCCGAGGAGTAAGACGGGAGTGCCGTCCTCAGGAAGGCACTGAGTAGGGCATCCATCTCGTCTAGGAAACTCCCCAGTGGACCTGGAGGCGATAAAGAACAATGATGTGCAGTTTGCATGGAACAGTGACAGTGACAGCATGAAATTCAAAGGAGGAGGGTGAGAAGTGAGGAAGAGGAACAATACCAAATCTCCACAGGGGGAAATGAGTATACCTGTCCCTCCACCTCTGCCTGAGGGTCGTGGAGTGTGGGAGAAGGTGTAGGCGGCAGAGAGAGCAGCAGGGGTGGCCGTGTTCTGAGGGGAGTGATCCACGTCTCCGTGAGCGCCAGGAACTGCAGGGAAAGTAGGGAGGCCTGGGCCGAGATGAAATCGGCCTTCCGGACAGCGGACTGGCAGTTCCATAGTCCGCCTGCTACCACCACGTCAACACCGGGAGATCTAGGAGGGTGGATGAGGTTGGACAGATTACGGGTGTGGGTAGAATCTCTCCATCTAGGCAATCTAGAAGAGGAGACATGGACTGGGATAGGGAGGAAGCATGTAGTGTTAGATGCAGAGGTAGTACAATAGGGAGATACAAAACTATGATACTCACCGAGCACTCTAGCTGGCCCCCTCGGTGGACTCCTGCAGGTAGACTCCTTTGTCTTTGTCCGCCGAGTCTTTGTACTCCTGCAGGTAGACTCCTTTGTCTTTGTCCCCGAGTCTTCGTCCGGGAGGCTAGGACGGGAGGCTGCCGCGAAAGCTGCCGCTATCCACAGCTATGGCTGCTAATATAGCCGAGTGATGCTAGGCACTAAGTGGCGAGTGCCACCTGATAACAAAGCACAGTAATTAACAACTTAGCTTTCTTCCGCTACTAAAGAAACGCTCAACTACAAACACGGTCTGATACAATAAGACCGATTCAAACAGCTGAGTCGCAATCAGCTTTGAAATAAAACTATTATATATATAATCTAATAACTGCTGGACATCAGCGACACAATAGCCAGCTAGTTACAAAAGCAAAGTAGCAATTAAGTGCCAATTTACCCGATGGGACAAGATACGACCACAGAAGCTAAACAAACAAAATCTAACGCCGAGGAAAAGTACACTTACTGATACGCGACAAGACAGTACTAACCAGAGTACGAATGCACACTGCCTGAGTTCTGGCTGAGCACGCTTAAATCCTACCTGATAACAAAGCACAGTAATTAACAACTTGGCTTTCTTCCGCTACTAAAGAAACGCTCAACTACAAACACGGTCTGATACAATAAGACCGATTCAAAACAGCTGAGTCGCAATCAGCTTTGAAATAAAACTATTATATATATAATCTAATAATTAAGTGCCAATTCTACCCGATGGGACAGGATACGACCACAGAAGCTAAACAAACAAAATCTAACGCCGGAAGAGTACACTTACTGATATGCGACAAGACAGTACTAACCAGAGTACGAATGCACACTATACAGATGCACATACAGATGACCTCGTCAAAATGGCACAGTTAATGTATTTCACGACAGACAGCATACACAATCCTTCAACGGTGATCTCTGTTCCTTGAGCCGACAAACCGCTGAAACCACGCAATGTTTTTATGAGCATCACAAAGTAGTGTGTGCGTTCATTATTACGAACCATTGTATTTATAATATATATTATAATTTATCAATAATCTCCATACAACTATTATTCAGCATTTTATTGCAGCATTTTATTGCCTCACAAAAAAAATTTCACAATGGAATTTGGAAATGTTATGAAGAATCAATTCTATCTTGGATCATTGGTGTGTTTATCATGTCTAACATGTTATAAATACAATTGATAATTAGTTTTCTAAACAATAAAGGTTGCCAGCCTATTGTGACATCAATTAAGGTGACAACCCAATCTTTTCAATCCATAAAATTAATTTCAAATGAAGCAGTTTCAAATTAAATATTTCAAATCAAGTATTTGTCATGATTGAGAAGAGTAAATCTGAGAATACATTGAACATTTTGATTATGAATGTGAGACTGTATATTGTCCTTTTGTAATTCATAACTGAGTTTCCAAGTGCTGTATAGTTGTGAATTGAAAATGAAGCATCATTATACCAGAGCTTTGTTTATTCTATTTAAATAATGCTCCATAACCCTTTGACAGCAACAGAACAGTTTTATGTTCCTATGTGGTTCTGTGTGGCTCAGTAGGTAGAGCATGGCGCTGACAATGCTTAGGTTGTGGGTTCAATTCCCATTAGGACCAC
>JAINUG010001467.1:0-22207 GCA_029706075.1 Aldrovandia affinis
GGAGGAGAAAGCAACGCGCATATTGGGTGCAGCATTCAGTCTATTTCTATGTTTTGTCTTCATTTTTGTCAGAACAGAAAATCCAAACTCGCACTTGTATGTCGTTGTGAAGGGGATAAGTAGCAAAATGCTTGCCTTACTTAGGACAGGATATTCAGCTTCGATGCCTATCCAGAATGAAGATAATGGCATGCATTCATGTCTTCTTTTCAGCGTGCGATCGCTGCTCAGTTGTAACAGCTCTGTTTCTTCAGCAGGAGTTAGTCCCAGATCCAGAAATGACTCTGGGGTTTCAAATTCAAAGGGATTTTGAATCCACCTTTTTTCACTCAAAATGTAATATCTCTCCGTCGGGTAATAGCGATCAAAGTTATCTGTGTGAAGTGGTTCTCTGTGGCTCAGTTGTTAAAGCACGGCGTTGGCAACGCTTAGGTTGCGGGTTCAATCCCCCCATTTCACATATACTGAAAATGTATGCATTCACTACTGTAAGCCGCTATGGATAAAAGCGTCTGCTAAATGGCGTATATATATATCTATGAGTGCAACTATGTGTGTCTGAATAAGTCCAGTCAGACGTTTCACATCTGTGTCAGTGACATCATTTTCCTCTATGTGCTGTAACACAGTGCGAAACATGTAGTGGCTTGGGTTTGGCTGGCTGAGTCGTGCAAGCCCCAGCTTCAGGGACTTTTGAAAAGTGAGAACATGTTTCCAATTTGGAAAACATCGTCATGCTGTCCTTGCAATTTCAAATTCAGCTCGTTCAGGGATGAAAAGATATCTGCCAGATACGACAAAATGAAAAGCCAATCATCAGTGAACAAATTGGCAAGGGAGGACTTCTTCTCGAGGAAGAAAGCATGAATTTAGTTTCTCAGTTCATACACCCTGCTAAGAACTCTGCCTTTTGACAGCCAGCGCACTTCCGTATGAAACAGTAGGTGCGTGTGCTCCGCCCCCATGTCAGTGCACAGCTGATCAAAAAGCCGATTGTTGAGTGCGCTGCCTTTAATAAAGTTTACAACGCGATACATTATTTTAGTGCTTTGTCTAGATCGGGAGGCATTCCTTTGCATGCCAGCGCCTGTCGATGAATGAAGCAATGACTCCACACGATGTCTTTGCCAGCAGCTTCCTTGATTCTTTTCACAACTCCGCTGTTTCTGCCCGTCATATTCGCGGCCCCGTCAGGCGTTATGGCTTTACAACTGCCCCAGTCTAATCCGCACTTTGTAACCACATAGTTGTTTAATACAGAACATATTTGTTCACCTGTCGTTCAGTAGAAATAATCAAGCAACATAACAAGTCCTCCACAAATTCATTTTCCCACACGTACCTTACGTAAACCAACAATGTTGCGCAATCTGAGACATCTGTGCTCTTGTGACCGGTCTGTCTGCGTTGTGTTCTTTTCTGCGGCGCTCATTGAAGACTCGGACAACGACTGCTGGTTGACTGCAATTTATTCTGTCATGGATAACACGAAATGTATAGCCGTTATCATGGCAACTCTGGCTTCGTCTCATGTGCCTAATATATATAAAGAAAGTAAATGAGCGGCAGCATAACCAAACCAACGGTAGCTACATGTTGTACACCATACATACAGCATATACCCACATCCAAGGCCGAAACGACCATATATATTGGGGGGACACATCCCCCAATATTCAGATATGCTCAAAATGTCCCCCAATATATAGCCTAGCTGATATAAAAAATATAAATAAATTGCTATTCTACGACAGGCAACCACATACTACTGTCCAAAATAATCATTAGCAAATTACAAAAAAATAAAGAAAAAAAGACGTAGCCTAATCATAATTATAACTAAACGTAACACATTTCTGTTATTATTACTACCGGTTCTAGTATTGCAGTTCTGCGTGTGGTTTGTCCAAATGGTGTTGCCGTAGTACCCCATCTAGCAGAACTCGTTGCTCAGTGTTGTGGGTAGGCAATGTCAAACACTGTCTCTCTATTTCATTACTTTCAAACATATTAAAAAGTGGAAAACAAGAATGTAATATGAGTGTTACGTAGACTATATTATAACTGTTGATTGTAATTTTTGTAAAGTGTTATGAAAATGTAATTTCATGAACGGTTATCGTCTTGCAATGTTGCACGGAATACTAGCTAGCTGGCTAGCTAACATTCTGACAGGAATTCTGTGAAATTCCTGTCAGAACGTTAGCCAGCTAGCTAGTATACATTCCGTGCATTAACTAGCGAACAGCCCATATACATTCGGAGCATATTCCACTCGCTAGCTTTGCGTGAAGTTAGGAACATCACTGGAAAGTTAATTTGCTAGCCACACATTCGCCCAGTGACCAACAGTGCTCACGGGCGTAACGTTATTCAACTAACGTTAATGTCTTTATGCTGCGTTCGATTACAACTCGGAAATTGAACCGACCTCCGCTCCGACTAACGTTATGGTTTCTCAGCCCCGAGTTCCCCCAGTTCGTCATTTGACGCAAGTAGGTCGGAGATGACACATTTCCAACCTCCGACCATAATCGAACGCAGCATTATTACATTATATTTGTCAGAAAGCCCACGTGAAGTTTGAGTAAGGTGTCAATCATTTATGTATGCATGTGTAATTTCACAGTGAGTCATCATGAGCAAGAGGAAGGGTGGCAGTGATATTAGACAGTTTTGGGCAGCCTCAGAAAAGAAGAAAAGTAAGTAAAGAGCAGTGAGAAAATGAGTAACGTTACCAGTCAGATGATAGAAGTATTACAAAAGATTAGTCAGTGTTTCTTGATATAATAATAATTGCCATTCAGATCAGAAATGGTTACCTGAGCAAGAAACACCACTTGTTTACTGATAATATTTCTTCCATGTTCACTCTGATGTGTTCAGAGTAAAGAGAGAGAGGGAGAGAGAGAATGTGATGATGGCGACAGGACAGGGAGAGTGTGTGCTGGTGACATGGAGGTGAGTGAGAAAGGAGCTAATATTGATGGTTAAGACCGAATAATGACATCACAGCAGTCTAATGTTAAAGTACAGACTCCTGTTGCCCCCATATGTAAAATGTGTATCAACAGTCTTTCTAGTCAATAGTTTACTGATATTTCTTCCATGTTCACTCTGGTGTGTTCAGAGTAAAGAGAGAGAGGAGAGAGAGAACATGATGATGGCGACAGGACAGGGAGAGTGTGTGCTGGTGACATGGAGGTGAGTGAGAAAGGAGCTAATATTGATGGTTAAGACCGAATAATGACAACATAGCAGTCTAATCTTAATGTTAATTTAAGATGAGATCATCCTCATGTGTATTTCAGATAATACCATCAAGCAGGGAGAGTGAGTTTGACAGTGAGAGAGAGAGAGATAGAGAGAGCAGCCAGGCAGGTGAAGATGAAGGTACAGGAGAGGAAGGGGAGGAGCTTGGACCTTGCCCAAATCAGCCAAATGTGAAAGTCATACCCAGTCAAACCCTATCGAATAGAACGCTCTACTTTCAGGAGAAGTGGTTTAAAGATCATACATGGCTCCATTACAGCCCCTCTGTAAAGGGTGTCCTCTGTTTCTATTGTGCTAAATACTTTGCAGCACAAAAGTCTAAGCTTGCGTCAAAAGCAGATTCAGCATTTTTCAAGACTGGCTTTAACAATTGGAAGAAGGCACTGGAGAAATTTAGTGCGCATAAAGACAGCCAGTGTCACAAATTAGCTGTGATGACTTGGATTCAGGAGCCAAAGCCTGTTAATGTGCAACTTTCAAGTGAGCTTGAAAGACAGCAGCAACAAGCGAGAAGAAATCTGATGAAGATTGCTGGGGGTGTGAAGTACTTGGCGCAGCAAGGTCTGCTTTTCGAGCGATGAGAAGGAGAGTGGGAATTTCAGCCAGCTTCTAAAGTACAAGGCAACGGGCAATGCAGAGCTGACCACCTGGCTAAAAGGTCACATTGCTTTCACCAGTCCCAAAATGCAGAACGAACTGTTGAAGCTGATGGCCAATACAATCATCAAAGAAATTGTGTCGGAAATAACATCAATGCCAGTGGTCCAGTTCGCACTTATCATTGATGGCACCCAGGATATATCAGGAGTTGAGCAGGAGTCAATATGTGTGCGCTTTGTAGATGCAGATCTGCAACCAAAGGAAGAATTCCTGGGACTCTACGAAGTGTCATCAACAACAGGGCAAAATATAGCCAAGGTGGCATGTGATGTGATGACGCGCCTAGACCTTCCTCTGTCTCAACTCCGAGGACAAACTTATGATGGTGCCGCAAACATGGCTGGACGATTGCAGGGAGTGCAAGCCATTTTAAGGAAAGAACAACCGCTGGCTGTGTATTGTCACTGTGGTCCACACTGCGTGAACTTAATTACGCAGGCTGCCTGTGTAGCCTCTCCACTAGTAAGAGATTCAATGGGTCTGGTCCATGAATTGGGGGCTTCTTTAACCAATCTGGCAAGTTCAAGTTGATTTTCCAGGATATCGCAAAATCAGAGCATGGTTTCACCTCATTGAAGCCTCTCTGTCCCACCAGGTGGACTGTATGCACCCCTGCTATCCACTCAGTTCTCAGGCAGTATGAGTCAGTGCTGACAGCCCTTGAAGAAATGGCATCATGCAGCTCACCGGAAACTTCAACTAAGGCCAATGGTCTTCATGGAACATTTCTGAAAGGGAACACTGTGCTCGGCCTTGTAATGGCTGAAGACCTGATGGGGGATTTGGAGTGCCTGAACGCCTCCTGCAGCTTAGAAAACAGACCGTTTCAGGCATGTTGGAGGCTGTGGACCATGTCAAAACAAGCATGCAGGACAAGCGAACAGAGGAGCACTTTGATGTCTTGTTCTCAAAAGCAACTGCTGTGGCAACAAAGTTGGACCTACAACCAATTCAGATGCCTCATGTCCGCAAACCTACAAAGCATTACACCGGTCAGGCTGCAGCCCATATCCATCCCGATGCCCAGTCCTTGTACAGAGCCCAATTCTACAACGCCTTGGACACAGTGAATACTCAATTCATAGAGAGGTTTGATCAAGCTGGATTCCACAGGCTGCAGCAGCTTGAAAATGTGCTGCACACGGAGACATGGACAAGGTGGTAGATGAGTATCCTGAATTGAATTCAAGACTACTGCAGGTGCAGCTGGCCATGTTTGAGGCTAATTACACATATGACACGAGCTCAGATGTTGCTAGCATTATTCGGGAAATGATGCCAGAGGTGAAAGGTCTCTTCGGTCAGGTGGAAGCTTTAGTAAGGCTTCTGTTGGTCGTCCCTGCCTCGTCTGCAGAGGCTGAGAGGAGTTTTAGTGCCCTGAGGAGGCTTAAGACATGGCTTAGATCATCGATGAGTCAAACAAGGCTGAATAATGTGGCCATATGTCACGTGCACCAGAAGAAACTGGACAGACTGGACCTTGAAGGAATATGCCAGTCTTTTATCAGTGTCAACGATAAGCGCAAAAAGGCTTTTGGGTCCTTTGCTTGAAGAATGGCAAGTCAAAAGATAAGATAACACTTTACAGGTACAGAATTGGGAATCAAATCAAATAGAGTCACGTCCAAATAGAGAATCCAGTCAATAGATAAGCAAGTCAAATATGCATAGCATACATAGTGTACTGTATATAGAGAATCTAGTCAATAGAGAAGCAAGTCAAATATGCATAGCATACATAGTGTACTGTATATAGATAATCCAGTCAGTAGAGAAGCAAGTCAAATATGCATAGCATACATAGGGTACATACAGTAGATAATCCAGTCAATAGAGAAGCAAGTCAAATATGCATAGCATATATAGTGTACTGTATATAGATAATCCAGTCAGTAGAGAAGCAAGTCAAATATGCATAGCATACAGTACATAGGGTACATACAGTAGATAAACCAGTCAATAGAGAAGCAAGTCAAATATGCATAGTGTACATAATATAATAATAGCAATAGACAAGTGAAGCGTGCAAAGGAAGAAAAGAAAAACTAGTCAATGTAAAGTGACAAGTGACTGGAGATCAGAGGAGAGGAGAAGAGATGACTGTAGACACAGAGAAGAGGAGAGATCTGAAGAGGAGAGGAGAGGACTGGAGAGCAGGGGAGAGGAAAAGAGAGAGGAGAATATAGGACCACAGGAGAGAAGGAGAGGGCTTGAGAGGAGAAGATAGGATGAGAGGAGAGCAGAGCAAAGGCCTCTGTTGCCCATCCAAGTTTACTTGCAAGCATGTAAATAAAAACTTGGCCACAATATCTGACAACCGCTGGGGGTTGGGCTTTTGGCCGGGTGTCTGGGAGGAAGTGGGGGTCTTTTGATTTTGATTGAGCGGCAAGCAGCTAGTGCGAGTCGTGACTGTAAAACAAAAGGGCAATAAAGCTTACCTGTTTCTACTGAAATTGCGTGGCACAGACCTTTCTATGGATCGAAATGCTTCAATATGATTATGGTTATAGTTGTACTTTATTAATCCCTAATCTCTGCCATTACATACAATGAAACAAGAAAAGCTAAACAAAATAAAATAGCAATGCACTATTAGACATTATGGTAAAAAATAAAAAAGTATCCCATGTGTGCGCAACATGTAATTATGTGATTAATTGATTATGTAATGTAATTTCAGATCATTCAAATTAAGATATATATCATATCTTTATTTTTAAGAAAGTTATGGCCATTTATGTTATTGGATCACAGCTTTTGTTTCAAGCCCATTGAAAAGCAATGGGGTCAATATGCAAATTTTCTAGTGTTAAAATGACCATAACTTCCTTAAAACGTAACATATGAGAATGAATAACATATCAAATTTCATGAATTTAATGCTCTATCTGGTGGGGTAAGTTTCAGGCTCGATTTATAACATTTAAAAAAATGTTAACATACCTACTGTGTAGTCTTCAGGGTTTCGCGCTCTTGGGAAAAAAGCCTCGCGCTCAGATTCACCACAGAATTACGATTTTAGCCAAAAACCATTCAAACGTGGAATTATGGCTTGATAAATGGAGGGGGAAAAAACATTAAACACTAAAATATGTAACTGTCAATGAAACAGCGTATTATGTTAGTAATTGGTTATAAAGATTTTGAGTCTACCACTTAGCCTAGCTACCAAAAGCTAATACCGTTACGAAAATAATTTAGTCAACTGATTTGAATCGTAGCTAACGTTAATTTACCTCGGAGTCTTCAAATTTCATTGAAAAAATTACAAACTGAATAGAAGTCAGACGTCTCTTACAAAAAAACTTACGTATGTGCGCTTCGAGCTGTCAGTAGCTCGTCTTCACACAAAACTCACCAACTGTCATCGGGCTGACAGCCTACTGACGTCATCATATTGCTGCAAAATGGGAGGATTTCGAGCTTACATGTTACATAAACAACTGAGAAGTAAGGAAACCGTGGTCTCCTGCATCACACAGATTGCATTAAGACCAAAATGTGGTTTTGTTTCACAATCCCCAAAAATGGTACGTGGCAAGACTTAACTTGGCGTGCGTCTTCAGGTGGCCTATCATGGTGGAGCGCTTGCGGAAGAAGCGCAGGCACACCTTGCACTGGAAGGGCTTACTGGCGTGCTGGCTGAGATGGAGCTGGAAGCTGGAGGCGAAGTGGAAGACATGCGGGCACAGGGAGCAGCGCAGCAAGGCCGGGGCACCATTGCCCTGGGGCCCCAAGCCGCCACCGTCCTCGGCGTGCAGCACCATATGCCTCTCCAGCAGGGGGCGCGCCAGGAAGCTGCAGGCGCAGCGGGCGCCAAGAGAGGGCTGGGGCTGCAGGCACGCGTGGGCCAGAAGGTGAACCCTTACAGCCTGCAGGGGAGGGACAAAATAAGATAAGATGCAACTGTGAAACCACACAACCAGACTTCCCTATATAAATGTAGCTTATACGGGGCAGTGGAGTGCCAGGGATAAACTGCAACTGACACTACACAACAAAATGTCCCTATAGAAGTAGGATAACTTCCAGACTGTTACTAACACTCCACTGTACCGTATAACCCGCAACTGTGAAACCATGATGACACACACACAAACTGACCTGGAATTCCTTGGGGAGGGATTTGCCACTGAGCTGTTGAGCTGGGGTCGTGAAGCCCAGGTCGAGGTCTAAGTCCACTACCTGCTCTCCGGGGCTGGACCCAGACCCCCCGCAGGTTGGGGAAGGTGGCCTGGCAAGTGTGCACCAGCTCGTGCACCCCCAGCCTCTGGGCCAGCTCGTACACAACGCCCACATTGGTCAGGTCAGTGAAAAGCTGTGTACATGAAATTCAGCACCTTTTCAAAATTAGCCGAAGCCATGCAGTCCAGGGTGAAGGTGCCAGCCCCCCTGCCTGATGAAAACAGCCACCGAAAGTAGGAGGCGGGCAGGGAAGGAGTGCCCGCCCACCCGCAGGACCACGTCACACAGCTAATTGGAGGCGACAGCGGTTCAGCTCCGTGAGCAGACTTGCCCCATGGCCCGTGCCCTGGATTCGGATACTCATCACGATGATCTCACCAGAACTGAAGCGCAAAACAAAGGATTGATAGTGGCGGTGGTAGATATATGCAGGAAGTAAAAACAGATTCAGAAACAAATGTCAGGTGACCATGAAACGAAACCCCTTAACACAAACAGTCACAATATTAACAGTGTAAGGTGAATACAACAGAGTGAATAATATTAAGCGTTTTAATATTCGATAACGAATATTAACATGCAGCATGGGCGTCGTTTTGGTATGGCAAGGTATGACACTCGCCATACCTTGGCTTCTAGACAAATTTTTAATTTTAAATCAATCTGAAATGGCCTACGTTTTGTCATTTTATGTGATTTTATCCGCTCCACAAAGGTAACTCAAAATCCTCCCGGCTCCTCACTTTTAGTACACCCCACCACCCAGCCTATAGATGGCGATGTAGTTGAACGGGAGATAGAGGTTGCTGCTCTGGCTAGTAACGTTACAGTTCCTCAGAATAAACGAGCCGCAGACTAACGTTAGCATTACAACCTTGTCCGTTATTCTCATTCATTCAGGTGGGTTAAACAAACTGTATAAATGCCATAATACTGTTGATTCAAATGTAACATATTCATGAACAAGTCCATGTCATGTTGTGTCAATACGAACACGTTCTATATGTTATTTTAGTGAAAAACCCGACTTAACGTCACCCGCGATTGTGAAGCTAACAAGCTAGCTAGCTAACGTTCCTTAACCCCCTGAGGTCGGCTGGATCGGCGCCGATCCAAGCAGCAATACAAGTATATTACTATTTCTAACTTCGCGATATTTTATCATACACACGCGGCAAAAACATTGACAGAAACCTTAGAATCGCGACTTTCCGATTTGAGCACTGGCAAATCAAATGGGATTTTTAAAATTAGCTTAATTAGACCAAAAGTAAACCTTGCTTTTACTCTGTTTTTTACCTTTTAGTAACGTCCCCTTCTATTGACATGTTAACGAGGTGCTAATTTCGGGGAGGTGCGTCGGGCCATGTGTGAAAACGCCGGCATAAACAACACAAACTGAAGAGGACAGTCTATGCTGATATTTATTTTATTTCGCTTGTTTTCAAATACTCGTGAAAATATATATAAATTCCGCGTCTTGTGACTACATATTCCGCATGTCGCAATGTAACAAATTGCAATAGGCACAGAAAATACTTTTCAAACAGCCTAAAATGTTATAAAATATATCATATGTCTGTGTTTACGCTTGCAATCTGCCAGCAACAGTATATTCACGAGTATATTTTCAAATACTCGTGAAAATATATGAATTCAGCGTCTTGTGACTACATATTCCGCATGTCGCAATGTAACAAATTGCAATAGGCACACAAAATACTTTTCAAACAGCGTAAAATGTTATAAAATATATCGTATGTCTGTGTTTACGCTTGCAATCTGCCAGCAACAGTCTATGCTATTGATTTTATTTCGCTTGTTTTTTTATTTTTTTACATCTTGTCTGTGTTTACGCTTGCAATCTGCCAGCAACAGTCTATGCTGATATTAATTTTATTTCGCTTGTTTTCAAATACTCGTGAAAATATAGCCTATGAATATCGCGTGTTGTGACGCCAAACATTCCGCGTGTTGCAACGTAACAAAGAGCCAAAATGAATATTCAGGTATTTAGCATTTAGCCCTCCCACAGCCTGAAATAAATGTGACCAGTTCTGATAAAAACAGGTTTTTAGCTATTTAGATCTCAGATGTGCTAAACTATTTTCACACCCTTACATAACCAAGACCTTGGTGAACAAACGCACATTGGCAAAACAATTCGTCACTATAGTTTAGTGTGTGCTTTCACATCTTTTGTGACAGCAGAAAAATTTACTATTTTTAACTTGTGTGTTTGTAGATCTATTTACAAGCTGCATATGATACTGACCAAACTATTGATGGCATACAAATGTAGCTGTGATTGTCCTTTTAACCTGAGGTCCTGTAGCGCTTATCACTACATTTCACCAACAACAAAAATGACGCCATTGACATGCAGGGAAAGGAAACGAGATAGCGAGATAAATTGTTTTTGGAACTGGAATCAGACTCACCAAATAGTTTTGATTGAGGACCTATATTTGCCCTAAGAAAGGACAATAACTAAGCTTCGAAGACAATATGTGTCAGTTTGACAAAATGGGTTTGTTCGTTCTGTTTGCAAATGCGAATAGCTACATACATTTTCTTTCACCATACGTCTGCGATATAACGTAGTTAAAAACTCGATCCTTTGTCTTGTTTCCAAAATTTGATTAAACATTGCTCGGTTTGGTCATACGCTACGCTTCAAAGTCAGACTCGTGTTTAGTGCTTTGAAAGTCATAGATCGCAAGTTCAGGACTAAATAAAAGGTATCCAGGACGGTAATTTAACATTTTATCTTGTTTCTGCTGAAATTTCATTGAAATCTGTTGATGCGAAATGCAATAATTTTGACCCGGAATGTGAGACATCTTTGCCCAAATGCTCACTGCCTGCCATGGTTTTTGCCGTGTCGCGGCGTGTGCGCAACATGTAATTATGTGATTAATTGATTATGTAATGTAATTTCAGATCATTCAAATTAAGATATATATCATATCTTTATTTTTAAGAAAGTTATGGCCATTTATGTTATTGGATCACAGCTTTTGTTTCAAGCCCATTGAAAAGCAATGGGGGTCAATATGCAAATTTTCTAGTGTTAAAATGACCATAACTTCCTTAAAACGTAACATATGAGAATGAATAACATATCAAATTTCATGAATTTAATGCTCTATCTGGTGGGGTAAGTTTCAGGCTCGATTTATAACATTTAAAAAAATGTTAACATACCTACTGTGTAGTCTTCAGGGTTTCGCGCTCTTGGGAAAAAAGCCTCGCGCTCAGATTCACCACAGAATTACGATTTTAGCCAAAAACCATTCAAACGTGGAATTATGGCTTGATAAATGGAGGGAAAAAACATTAAACACTAAAATATGTAACTGTCAATGAAACAGCGTATTATGTTAGTAATTGGTTATAAAGATTTTGAGTCTACCACTTAGCCTAGCTACCAAAAGCTAATACCGTTACGAAAATAATTTAGTCAACTGATTTGAATCGTAGCTAACGTTAATTTACCTCGGAGTCTTCAAATTTCATTGAAAAAATTACAAACTGAATAGAAGTCAGACGTCTCTTACAAAAAAACTTACGTATGTGCGCTTCGAGCTGTCAGTAGCTCGTCTTCACACAAAACTCACCAACTGTCATCGGGCTGACAGCCTACTGACGTCATCATATTGCTGCAAAATGGGAGGATTTCGAGCTTACATGTTACATAAACAACTGAGAAGTAAGGAAACCGTGGTCTCCTGCATCACACAGATTGCATTAAGACCAAAACGTGGTTTTGTTTCACAATCCCCAAAAATGGTACGTGGCAAGACTTAACTTGGCGTGCGTCTTCAGGTGGCCTATCATGGTGGAGCGCTTATGAAGAAGCGCAGGCACACCTTGCACTGGACCTTGCACTGGAAGGGCTTACTGGCGTGCTGGCTGAGATGGAGCTGGAAGCTGGAGGCGAAGTGGAAGACATGCGGGCACAGGGAGCAGCGCAGCAAGGCCGGGGCACCATTGCCCTGGGGCCCCAAGCCGCCACCGTCCTCGGCGTGCAGCACCATATGCCTCTCCAGCAGGGGGCGCCAGGAAGCTGCAGGCGCAGCGGGCGCCAAGAGAGGGCTGGGGCTGCAGGCACGCGTGGGCCAGAAGGTGAACCCTTACAGCCTGCAGGGGAGGGACAAAATAAGATAAGATGCAACTGTGAAACCACACAACCAGACTTCCCTATATAAATGTAGCTTATACGGGGCAGTGGAGTGCCAGGGATAAACTGCAACTGACACTACACAACAAAATGTCCCTATAGAAGTAGGATAACTTCCAGACTGTTACTAACACTCCACTGTACCGTATAACCCGCAACTGTGAAACCATGATGACACACACACAAACTGACCTGGAATTCTTGGGGAGGGATTTGCCACTGAGCTGTTGAGCTGGGGTCGTGAAGCCCAGGTCGAGGTCTAAGTCCACTACCTGCTCTCCGGGGCTGGACCCAGACCCCCGCAGGTTGGGGAAGGTGGCCTGGCAAGTGTGCACCAGCTCGTGCACCCCCAGCCTCTGGGCCAGCTCGTACACAATGCCCACATTGGTCAGGTCAGTGAAAAGCTGTGTACATGAAATTCAGCACCTTCTCAAAATTAGCCGAAGCCATGCAGTCCAGGGTGAAGGTGCCAGCCCCCCTGCCTGATGAAAACAGCCACCGAAAGTAGGAGGCGGGCAGGGAAGGAGTGCCCGCCCACCCGCAGGACCACGTCACACAGCTAATTGGAGGCGACAGCGGTTCAGCTCCGTGAGCAGACTTGCCCCATGGCCCGTGCCCTGGATTCGGATACTCATCACGATGATCTCACCAGAACTGAAGCGCAAAACAAAGGATTGATAGTGGCGGTGGTAGATATATGCAGGAAGTAAAAACAGATTCAGAAACAAATGTCAGGTGACCATGAAACGAAACCCCTTAACACAAACAGTCACAATATTAACAGTGTAAGGTGAATACAACAGAGTGAATAATATTAAGCGTTTTAATATTCGATAACGAATATTAACATGCAGCATGGGCGTCGTTTTGGTATGGCAAGGTATGACACTCGCCATACCTTGGCTTCTAGACAAATTTTTAATTTTAAATCAATCTGAAATGGCCTACGTTTTGTCATTTTATGTGATTTTATCCGCTCCACAAAGGTAACTCAAAATCCTCCCGGCTCCTCACTTTTAGTACACCCCACCACCCAGCCTATAGATGGCGATGTAGTTGAACGGGAGATAGAGGTTGCTGCTCTGGCTAGTAACGTTACAGTTCCTCAGAATAAACGAGCCGCAGACTAACGTTAGCATTACAACCTTGTCCGTTATTCTCATTCATTCAGGTGGGTTAAACAAACTGTATAAACGCCATAATACTGTTGATTCAAATGTAACATATTCATGAACAAGTCCATGTCATGTTGTGTCAATACGAAACACGTTCTATATGTTATTTTAGTGAAAAACCCGACTTAACGTCACCCGCGATTGTGAAGCTAACAAGCTAGCTAGCTAACGTTCCTTAACCTGAGGTCCTGTAGCGCTTATCACTACATTTCACCAACAACAAAAAAATGACGCCATTGACATGCAGGGAAAGGAAACGAGATAGCGAGATAAATTGTTTTTGGAACTGGAATCAGACTCACCAAATAGTTTTGATTGAGGACCTATATTTGCCCTAAGAAAGGACAATAACTAAGCTTCGAAGACAATATGTGTCAGTTTGACAAAATGGGTTTGTTCGTTCTGTTTGCAAATGCGAATAGCTACATACATTTTCTTTCACCATACGTCTGCGATATAACGTAGTTAAAAACTCGATCCTTTGTCTTGTTTCCAAAATTTGATTAAACATTGCTCGGTTTGGTCATACGCTACGCTTCAAAGTCAGACTCGTGTTTAGTGCTTTGAAAGTCATAGATCGCAAGTTCAGGACTAAATAAAAGGTATCCAGGACGGTAATTTAACATTTTATCTTGTTTCTGCTGAAATTTCATTGAAATCTGTTGATGCGAAATGCAATAATTTTGACCCGGAATGTGAGACATCTTTGCCCAAATGCTCACTGCCTGCCATGGTTTTTGCCGTGTGTCGCGCGTGTGCGCAACATGTAATTATGTGATTAATTGATTATGTAATGTAATTTCAGATCATTCAAATTAAGATATATATCATATCTTTATTTTTAAGAAAGTTATGGCCATTTATGTTATTGGATCACAGCTTTTGTTTCAAGCCCATTGAAAAGCAATGGGGGTCAATATGCAAATTTTCGAGTGTTAAAATGACCATAACTTCCTTAAAACGTAACATATGAGAATGAATAACATATCAAATTTCATGAATTTAATGCTCTATCTGGTGGGGTAAGTTTCAGGCTCGATTTATAACATTTAAAAAAATGTTAACATACCTACTGTGTAGTCTTCAGGGTTTCGCGCTCTTGGGAAAAAAGCCTCGCGCTCAGATTCACCACAGAATTACGATTTTAGCCAAAAACCATTCAAACGTGGAATTATGGCTTGATAAATGGAGGGGGAAAAAACATTAAACACTAAAATATGTAACTGTCAATGAAACAGCGTATTATGTTAGTAATTGGTTATAAAGATTTTGAGTCTACCACTTAGCCTAGCTACCAAAAGCTAATACCGTTACGAAAATAATTTAGTCAACTGATTTGAATCGTAGCTAACGTTAATTTACCTCGGAGTCTTCAAATTTCATTGAAAAAATTACAAACTGAATAGAAGTCAGACGTCTCTTACAAAAAAACTTACGTATGTGCGCTTCGAGCTGTCAGTAGCTCGTCTTCACACAAAACTCACCAACTGTCATCGGGCTGACAGCCTACTGACGTCATCATATTGCTGCAAAAGGGGAGGATTTCGAGCTTACATGTTACATAAACAACTGAGAAGTAAGGAAACCGTGGTCTCCTGCATCACACAGATTGCATTAAGACCAAAACGTGGTTTTGTTTCACAATCCCCAAAAATGGTACGTGGCAAGACTTAACTTGGCGTGCGTCTTCAGGTGGCCTATCATGGTGGAGCGCTTGCGGAAGAAGCGCAGGCACACCTTGCACTGGAAGGGCTTACTGGCGTGCTGGCTGAGATGGAGCTGGAAGCTGGAGGCGAAGTGGAAGACATGCGGGCACAGGGAGCAGCGCAGCAAGGCATGCGGGCACAGGGGGCACCATTGCCCTGGGGCCCCAAGCCGCCACCGTCCTCGGCGTGCAGCACCATATGCCTCTCCAGCAGGGGCGCGCCAGGAAGCTGCAGGCGCAGCGGGCGCCAAGAGAGGGCTGGGGCTGCAGGCACGCGTGGGCCAGAAGGTGAACCCTTACAGCCTGCAGGGGAGGGACAAAATAAGATAAGATGCAACTGTGAAACCACACAACCAGACTTCCCTATATAAATGTAGCTTATACGGGGCAGTGGAGTGCCAGGGATAAACTGCAACTGACACTACACAACAAAATGTCCCTATAGAAGTAGGATAACTTCCAGACTGTTACTAACACTCCACTGTACCGTATAACCCGCAACTGTGAAACCATGATGACACACACACAAACTGACCTGGAATTCCTTGGGGAGGGATTTGCCACTGAGCTGTTGAGCTGGGGTCGTGAAGCCCAGGTCGAGGTCTAAGTCCACTACCTGCTCTCCGGGCTGGACCCAGACCCCGCAGGTTGGGGAAGGTGGCCTGGCAAGTGTGCACCAGCTCGTGCACCCCCAGCCTCTGGGCCAGCTCGTACACAACGCCCACATTGGTCAGGTCAGTGAAAAGCTGTGTACATGAAATTCAGCACCTTCTCAAAATTAGCCGAAGCCATGCAGTCCAGGGTGAAGGTGCCAGCCCCCCTGCCTGATGAAAACAGCCACCGAAAGTAGGAGGCGGGCAGGGAAGGAGTGCCCGCCCACCCGCAGGACCACGTCACACAGCTAATTGGAGGCGACAGCGGTTCAGCTCCGTGAGCAGACTTGCCCCATGGCCCGTGCCCTGGATTCGGATACTCATCACGATGATCTCACCAGAACTGAAGCGCAAAACAAAGGATTGATAGTGGCGGTGGTAGATATATGCAGGAAGTAAAAACAGATTCAGAAACAAATGTCAGGTGACCATGAAACGAAACCCCTTAACACAAACAGTCACAATATTAACAGTGTAAGGTGAATACAACAGAGTGAATAATATTAAGCGTTTTAATATTCGATAACGAATATTAACATGCAGCATGGGCGTCGTTTTGGTATGGCAAGGTATGACACTCGCCATACTTGGCTTCTAGACAAATTTTTAATTTTAAATCAATCTGAAATGGCCTACGTTTTGTCATTTTATGTGATTTTATCCGCTCCACAAAGGTAACTCAAAATCCTCCGGCTCCTCACTTTTAGTACACCCCACCACCCAGCCTATAGATGGCGATGTAGTTGAACGGGAGATAGAGGTTGCTGCTCTGGCTAGTAACGTTACAGTTCCTCAGAATAAACGAGCCGCAGACTAACGTTAGCATTACAACCTTGTCCGTTATTCTCATTCATTCAGGTGGGTTAAACAAACTGTATAAACGCCATAATACTGTTGATTCAAATGTAACATATTCATGAACAAGTCCATGTCATGTTGTGTCAATACGAACACGTTCTATATGTTATTTTAGTGAAAAACCCGACTTAACGTCACCCGCGATTGTGAAGCTAACAAGCTAGCTAGCTAACGTTCTTAACCCCTGAGGTCGGCTGGATCGGCGCCGATCCAAGCAGCAATACAAGTATATTACTATTTCTAACTTCGCGATATTTTATCATACACACGGCAAAAACATTGACAGAAACCTTAGAATCGCGACTTTCCGATTTGAGCACTGGCAAATCAAATGGGATTTTTAAAATTAGCTTAATTAGACCAAAAGTAAACCTTGCTTTTTACTCTGTTTTTTACCTTTTAGTAACGTCCCCCTTCTATTGACATGTTAACGAGGTGCTAATTTCGGGAGGTGCGTCGGGCCATGTGTGAAAACGCCGGCATAAACAACACAAACTGAAGAGGACAGTCTATGCTGATATTTATTTTATTTCGCTTGTTTTCAAATACTCGTGAAAATATATATAAATTCCGCGTCTTGTGACTACATATTCCGCATGTCGCAATGTAACAAATTGCAATAGGCACAGAAAATACTTTTCAAACAGCCTAAAATGTTATAAAATATATCGTATGTCTGTGTTTACGCTTGCAATCTGCCAGCAACAGTATATTCACGAGTATATTTTCAAATACTCGTGAAAATATATGAATTCGCGTCTTGTGACTACATATTCCGCATGTCGCAATGTAACAAATTGCAATAGGCACACAAAATACTTTTCAAACAGCGTAAAATGTTATAAAATATATCGTATGTCTGTGTTTACGCTTGCAATCTGCCAGCAACAGTCTATGCTATTGATTTTATTTCGCTTGTTTTTTATTTTTTTACATCTTGTCTGTGTTTACGCTTGCAATCTGCCAGCAACAGTCTATGCTGATATTAATTTTATTTCGCTTGTTTTCAAATACTCGTGAAAATATAGCCTATGAATATCGCGTGTTGTGACGCCAAACATTCCGCGTGTTGCAACGTAACAAAGAGCCAAAATGAATATTCAGGTATTTAGCATTTAGCCCTCCCACAGCCTGAAATAAATGTGACCAGTTCTGATAAAAACAGGTTTTTAGCTATTTAGATCTCAGATGTGCTAAACTATTTTCACACCCTTACATAACCAAGACCTTGGTGAACAAACGCACATTGGCAAAACAATTCGTCACTATAGTTTAGTGTGTGCTTTCACATCTTTTGTGACAGCAGAAACATTTACTATTTTTAACTTGTGTGTTTGTAGATCTATTTACAAGCTGCATATGATACTGACCAAACTATTGATGGCATACAAATGTAGCTGTGATTGTCCTTCAAATAAAAATATCAAACACTTTGGAGTAAGTGTGTGTTAAATTGATGAAATTGAGATAAATATCAGACCATGCCAAAATCTAAAAACATCTAAAAGCTTAGCACGGACCTCAGGGGGTTAACCTGGGGTCCTGTAGCGCTTATCACTACATTTCACCAACAACAAAAAAATGACGCCATTGACATGCAGGGAAAGGAAACGAGATAGCGAGATAAATTGTTTTTGGAACTGGAATCAGACTCACCAAATAGTTTTGATTGAGGACCTATATTTGCCCTAAGAAAGGACAATAACTAAGCTTCGAAGACAATATGTGTCAGTTTGACAAAATGGGTTTGTTCGTTCTGTTTGCAAATGCGAATAGCTACATACATTTTCTTTCACCATACGTCTGCGATATAACGTAGTTAAAAACTCGATCCTTTGTCTTGTTTCCAAAATTGTATTAAACATTGCTCGGTTTGGTCATACGCTACGCTTCAAAGTCAGACTCGTGTTTAGTGCTTTGAAAGTCATAGATCGCAAGTTCAGGACTAAATAAAAGGTATCCAGGACGGTAATGTAACATTTTATCTTGTTTCTGCTGAAATTTCATTGAAATCTGTTGATGCGAAATGCAATAATTTTGACCCGGAATGTGAGACATCTTTGCCCAAATGCTCACTGCCTGCCATGGTTTTTGCCGTGTCGCGGCGTGTGCGCAACATGTAATTATGTGATTAATTGATTATGTAATGTAATTTCAGATCATTCAAATTAAGATATATATCATATCTTTATTTTTAAGAAAGTTATGGCCATTTATGTTATTGGATCACAGCTTTTGTTTCAAGCCCATTGAAAAGCAATGGGGGTAAATATGCAAATTTTCGAGTGTTAAAATGACCATAACTTCCTTAAAACGTAACATATGAGAATGAATAACATATCAAATTTCATGAATTTAATGCTCTATCTGGTGGGGTAAGTTTCAGGCTCGATTTATAACATTTAAAAAATTTTTAACATACCTACTGTGTAGTCTTCAGGGTTTCGCGCTCTTGGAAAAAAAAAAAGCCTCGCGCTCAGATTCACCACAGAATTACGATTTTAGCCAAAACCATTCAAACGTGGAATTATGGCTTGATAAATGGAGGGGGAAAAAACATTAAACACTAAAATATGTAACTGTCAATGAAACAGCGTATTATGTTAGTAATTGGTTATAAAGATTTTGAGTCTACCACTTAGCCTAGCTACCAAAAGCTAATACCGTTCTGAAACTAATTTAGTCAACTGATTTGAATCGTAGCTAACGTTAATTTACCTCGGAGTCTTCAAATTTCATTGAAAAAATTACAAACTGAATAGAAGTCAGACGTCTCTTACAAAAAAACTTACGTATGTGCGCTTCGAGCTGTCAGTAGCTCGTCTTCACACAAAACTCACCAACTGTCATCGGGCTGACAGCCTACTGACGTCATCATATTGCTGCAAAATGGGAGGATTTCGAGCTTACATGTTACATAAACAACTGAGAAGTAAGGAAACCGTGGTCTCCTCCATCACACAGATTGCATTAAGACCAAAACGTGGTTTTGTTTCACAATCCCCAAAAATGGTACGTGGCAAGACTTAACTTGGCGTGCGTCTTCAGGTGGTCTATCATGGTGGAGCGCTTGCGGAAGAAGCGCAGGCACACCTTGCACTGGAAGGGCTTACTGGCGTGCTGGCTGAGATGGAGCTGGAAGCTGGAGGCGAAGTGGAAGACATGCGGGCACAGGGAGCAGCGCAGCAAGGCCGGGGCACCATTGCCCTGGGGCCCCAAGCCGCCACCGTCCTCGGCGTGCAGCACCATATGCCTCTCCAGCAGGGGGCGCGCCAGGAAGCTGCAGGCGCAGCGGGCGCCAAGAGAGGGCTGGGGCTGCAGGCACGCGTGGGCCAGAAGGTGAACCCTTACAGCCTGCAGGGGAGGGACAAAATAAGATAAGATGCAACTGTGAAACCACACAACCAGACTTCCTATATAAATGTAGCTTATACGGGGCAGTGGAGTGCCAGGGATAAACTGCAACTGACACTACACAACAAAATGTCCCTATAGAAGTAGGATAACTTCCAGACTGTTACTAACACTCCACTGTACCGTATAACCCGCAACTGTGAAACCATGATGACACACACACAAACTGACCTGGAATTCCTTGGGGAGGGATTTGCCACTGAGCTGTTGAGCTGGGGTCGTGAAGCCCAGGTCGAGGTCTAAGTCCACTACCTGCTCTCCGGGCTGGACCCAGACCCCCCGCAGGTTGGGGAAGGTGGCCTGGCAAGTGTGCACCAGCTCGTGCACCCCCAGCCTCTGGGCCAGCTCGTACACAATGCCCACATTGGTCAGGTCAGTGAAAAGCTGTGTACATGAAATTCAGCACCTTCTCAAAATTAGCCGAAGCCATGCAGTCCAGGGTGAAGGTGCCAGCCCCCCTGCCTGATGAAAACAGCCACCGAAAGTAGGAGGCGGGCAGGGAAGGAGTGCCCGCCCACCCGCAGGTCCACGTCACACAGCTAATTGGAGGCGACAGCGGTTCAGCTCCGTGAGCAGACTTGCCCCATGGCCCGTGCCCTGATTCGGATACTCATCACGATGATCTCACCAGAACTGAAGCGCAAAACAAAGGATTGATAGTGGCGGTGGTAGATATATGCAGGAAGTAAAAACAGATTCAGAAACAAATGTCAGGTGACCATGAAACGAAACCCCTTAACACAAACAGTCACAATATTAACAGTGTAAGGTGAATACAACAGAGTGAATAATATTAAGCGTTTTAATATTCGATAACGAATATTAACATGCAGCATGGGCGTCGTTTTGGTATGGCAAGGTATGACACTCGCCATACCTTGGCTTCTAGACAAATTTTTTATTTTAAATCAATCTGAAATGGCCTACGTTTTGTCATTTTATGTGATTTTATCCACTCCACAAAGGTAACTCAAAATCCTCCCGGCTCCTCACTTTTAGTACACCCCACCACCCAGCCTATAGATGGCGATGTAGTTGAACGGGAGATAGAGGTTGCTGCTCTGGCTAGTAACGTTACAGTTCCTCAGAATAAACGAGCCGCAGACTAACGTTAGCATTACAACCTTGTCCGTTATTCTCATTCATTCAGGTGGGTTAAACAAACTGTATAAACGCCATAATACTGTTGATTCAAATGTAACATATTCATGAACAAGTCCATGTCATGTTGTGTCAATACGAACACGTTCTATATGTTATTTTTAGTGAAAAACCCGACTTAACCCTCTACTGCATCATTTTTTGTTTTTGGGGAAAAAAATATTAAATATTATTTTTGGGAGATTGGGGTCCCTGATAATATATCAATCATAAAATTTGTCACCCCCCCCAACCAGATATCGGTTTGTTGCCTGAGGGCAACACCATGCGACAAGGGTAGTAAAACTCCAAGGTCTTTTATAGTACATTTGATACAGTGCAATTATTTGATAAGCAGTATTATCAAAAACGTAAATCATATTCTTGTATTTTATTGCACACAACCAACACACAATGTGTACCAAGACTTTTGATTTCTGTTTCTGTCACACAAAGGCCTTGGTATGAGGAAATTATTTAAAAACGCGATGCAACTTTTTTACGCGATTTTGCGAAAATGAATGACAAAGTCTGCCTAGAAACAGGAGAAAACGTCTTTGAATGGGTACTTCTTATCTACACTATCAATTTTACGATTGGTTTTACGACCCTGAATGGCAGATTTACAGACCAAAAGAATGGAAGGACAATGGTTAGTCCCGCCTCACTTTGAATGCGGAAATCTCTGCTTTGTTTACCAGAGAAATCATGAAACGAATACCACACGGCGAGAATCTTGGCTTATAAATGCATTTTTCGGATTAAAGATAGGTTTAAAAATGTTTATTTTATAAAGCGTTTGAATAAGAGGAGGAGGAGTGCTTTTCGTGGGGCCGGCGCTGTTGCGCCTGCGCATATGCGCATATTGACAAATAAAAAGTGAGCTAACCGCATAGTGTTGCCCTGAGGCAAACGAACCAAACAAACATTTTTATCGTATATAAATAAAAACAAAATAAGT
>JAINUG010001468.1:0-22198 GCA_029706075.1 Aldrovandia affinis
GGGTGTGATAGAGGAGGGGTCTGGCTGGGGTGTAGGGTGTGATAGAGGAGGGGTGTGGCTGGGGTGTAGGGTGTGATAGAGGAGGGGTCTGGCTGGGGTGTAGGGTGTGATAGAGGAGGGGTCTGGTTGGGGTGTAGGGTGTGATAGAGGAGGGGTCTGGCTGGGGTGTAGGGTGTGATAGAGGAGGGGTGTGGCTTGGGTGTAGGGTGTGATGAGTGACTGGAGGTAGGAGGGAGCAGTTCCTCTAGCAGCCATGATAAAACTGTCTCTTCAGTATTTGTGTTTTATGTAAATCTGGATATCGGGCAAAAAACTAAACATAGATCCATTTTGCATTTTGCGTGAGCCTCAGAAACGGGCAGGAACAGATGAAGAGTATCTCTCTGTCTTCTCTCCTGGAAATTCATCCATGATAATAATCCAGGAAACATAAAGGTTTATAAACACAGAGACAGAGAGAGATAGAGACAGAGGGACTGAGAGAGATGAAGAGAAGGAGTAAAGAAAGAGAGAAGAGAGACAGACGCTCAGAGACTCAGGCACTTTGTCACATCCAGCAGGTAGGATCTTCTGACTCTTTCAGTTTTACAGTTACTTTGAGTTTGAAAAAGGGAGAATATGACACATATTACAGTGTTTTATAATGTGTTTATGAAACGTTTATAAAAATACATTTTTGAGCTTACAAGGTGCATAAAAAATGATTTGATTTATCCCGAAGACTTTATTTTGTACAATTTCTTTCACAAAAAAATATGCATCCTCTTTGTCTTAACTATATACAGCACAACCGACCGCTCACGAGCTAACTGAATTATCTTAACACACTCCCGCCTAAACCTCTGCCACTGTGGTTTTAAGCTTTGGTGGTTTTATTATTTTTAACTCGTGTTTCAAGGGGAGGCTGTGTGAACTGTCCTGTGGTGCGTTAGCTACCTGGAGGCCTTTTGGTGAGCAGCCTGTGCTCGCGCCTATGTGAATGGGAAACGCTCCACCAACGTAGGCTACTACGTTATCGATTGCCTCGCTGCCCTAATTGGATCAGTGGTAATACGACGCGCGTGTTCTTGGTTGCGTTTGCCCTCTGTAATCGCTGTGTCTGGTGGCTGCAGCCCAAAGTATAACACAGGCCCTCGTCTATTTATTTATTTTCCTTTCTTTTCTACGTTTGCCTCTCTAGCTTCCATTAGTCAAGGATGCCGCTTTGAAAAAGCACAAAGTCAAACTCATGTTGTGTGGATGTTGTGTAACAGCTGTCATATGTCCAGTAGTCTCACCAGTATAGCTGCTCCCACTGTTCCCTGTTTGACACAGCTGTGTTCAGTATTCCAAAGCCTGGCCTATGGTGAGCGGTTCCAGCAGCCTGCATTTGCTCAGGTCCCTCCCAGTTTATAGCACGGGATTAAAGCCCTTTCCCTCAGCTTTCCTCCCTCCCAGTTCTGTATTGTAAGGCGCTGTTTGTATTGGTAGAGCCCTGCCCTACTGCGCTCTCTTCCTGCTGTTTTTATTTGGACTAGATCCCCCTGCTTCCCACGGGTGCCTTGTCCTGGCAGGTTTGTCCTGTTCCTCCCTTATCAGGTGTTCCTGAGGCAGCGCCCCTTTGTGCTGAATGGACCCTACCCCCCTGAGGAGACCCTGCTGGTCCCAGTGCTGTCTCCTCTCCTGACCCTGTCTCCTCTCCTGACCCTGTCTCCTCTCCTGACCCTGTCTCCTCTCCTGACCCTGACTCCTCTCCTCTCCTGACCCTGTCTCCTCTCCTGACCCTGTCTCCTCTCCTCTCCTGACCCTGTCTCATCTCCTGACCCTGTCTCCTCTCCTGACCCTGTCTCCTCTCCTGACCCTGTCTCCTCTCCTGACCCTGTCTCCTCTCCTGACCCTGACTCCTCTCCTCTCCTGACCCTGTCTCCTCTCCTGACCCTGTCTCCTCTCCTCTCCTGACCCTGTCTCCTCTCCTGACCCTGTCTCCTCTCCTGACCCTGTCTCCTCTCCTGACCCTGACTCCTCTCCTGACCCTGTCTCCTCTCCTGACCCTGTCTCCTCTCCTCTCCTGACCCTGTCTCCTCTCCTGACCCTGTCTCCTCTCCTGACCCTGTCTCCTCTCCTGACCCTGACTCCTCTCCTGACCCTGTCTCCTCTCCTGACCCGGTCTCCTCTCCTGACCCTGTCTCCTCTCCTCTCCTGACCCTGTCTCATCTCCTGACCCTGTCTCCTCTCCTGACCCTGTCTCCTCTCCTCTCCTGACCCTGTCTCCTCTCCTCTCCTGACCCTGTCTCCTCTCCTCTCCTGACCCTGTCTCCTCTCCTGACCCTGTCTCCTCTCCTGACCCTGACTCCTCTCCTGACCCTGTGCTGATGGACGCACCCCCCCCCATGGTTGTGGTTGCATTGGAGACCAGACACATTGAAATGGGCTTTTGTATAATTGAGTGTGCAAATAAAACTTGTTTAATTTGTTCCTGCCTTCTGTGTCTGCATGTTCAGATATCCTACACTCGAACACTACCAGGTACACCAACCGGGAACCTTTAAAAAAAATACCTTTTTTAATTATTATTTTTAACAATAAAATGCCACCGATGACAACAGGAAACAATTAACATAAAACTAACAAAAAACTTTCCTGCCAGTGGTGAGGCAACAGAGACACTCCACCTACAAATATTCAATAACTAAAAATAGGCAAAGCACACACTTCTGCGCACTTCTGTATCTTGGATTGTGATATTGATTGGCATCCTTTATATAAGTACATGAGTTTCATGCGTCACAGTCATTTAAATAAAAATATATGTAAAAAAGAAAAAGAAAAATAGATCAATATAAATCTGTTACTATTTTGTGTTCCATTTCTGCGTTTCACAGCATCTTTGTAGGGAAATTTCATGAGACATGTACCGTACGACATTTTAGTAAATTAAAATGGATTTGATTAATTATCGTTTCCATATTATGAGGTCAATCGTACCACGTTGAACCTCCGCTTTTCTCTGGAGCGATTTGGGGAAGATGATCAGGACAAACAATACAATTGACATTAAGTAAGTACAGACAACATATGCCACGGACATTGTGTTTGCCCCTGTCCCTGTAACAGCCATATAGGAGTCGAAAGGCTTAACCTCTAGACCCACATCATAGACAACTAATTCCATGGCGAGCCTGGTACCCCGAGATTTCAAGACTTAAAGCATTCACTGCCTGACTACAGTACAGCTACTGGGACGTTCTAAGTCAAATTGAAGTTCAATGGCATCAGAACTTAGAGCATTCGCTGCCGGCATATGCAGCTACTCGACATTCTAAGTTCTATAGAGTAGTGTTATCGGGACTCGGAGCATTCGCTGTCTGTATACAGAACAGCTACTGAAGACATTCCGAGCCCCGCTGCCCTAGATCCGATGCAGGACTGTAATGTAATGTAATGTAAAAATGTAAATGTAGGACTGACTTGTCAGTGCAGAGGGACTGAGCTGTACGGCTCCTGGCTTGTTACACCTTCCCTTTCTAGCGCTAAAGGGGAAGAAGAAGACATAGGATGAAACGATCATTTGCACACGTATTTCAACCGTAGCAAAATCTCACAAAACAGACATTACACAATACATGACAGAGAACATACAAGACAAGGCAGTATGACACATTCACCAAACATGCAAAACTAGAACGCAGAGCACCTGGAGCCTTCGTTAAGCGAATGAACTCCCCGAGCTGGATTTGTACACCTCTGACCAACCTTAAACGGTACCCCAGCTGTTGGTTATTTTGACAAAAGACCGTTGTTTGCCTGACGGGCCAGATTGCAGGTTTACAAAACTAGCAGAATAGTGAGTGCCCCCTACTGTGAGGGAACGATTGAATCACGTGTTATATGACCGTCCCAATCTTCCTGTTGGTGGCTATAAAACTATGTTCAGTGGCCAGAAGACTGGGAAAATTGATTCCCAGGATGTTACCAGATCTCTGGTTTATAAAATGACATTGCAGTGATGGATAAGACATGTCACAGGAAAACACAAACACCTTCTAACATCTGTACAGTTGCAAAACCCTTGATGGACATGACATGTTGCAGGTGAAAAAGATACAGTAATTCTGCTAACTAGAACCTAGTACATATGTGCTGTGTATTACACATACAGTCCCAAAACCTGTGGTAAGGGGGATCGCTCCCAGGCCAACCATCTGTCGGATGCAGTGATGGACAAAAAAACCCAAGAAAAACAAAAAACCCCACTAACCTTTTCTTTCCCAGTGTTACAGGTATGGTACGCAGACGCCTGAAATGATGTCTATTGCTGTTTTACTGCACTGATCTTGTGCGCTAACTATGATTGTTCTTACCTTGTATTAATGCACATCTTGTAAGTCGCTCTGGATAAGAGCGTCTGCTAAATGCTTAAAATGTAAAATGTCATGTAAAAGCAGGACAGGCTCAAACCATGTTTATGGTTGCAATTTCCCGGCCCTCCTTTAACCAATGATGAGTTCACCAGATACCAGAACTCAGTGCAGGGAGGGAGAGGGGCTGGCTATTCAAATCATACAGCCAGCTCTTTCCAACCCTACATCTTCTATTTTCTAACAGAGTCGTTCTCCTTTCCTCTCCTAGTGGAAATCATTCTTTCCAATATGTACTCATATTTAAGAACTGATTCAAAGGCACTCAGAAATAATAATTCTGGTTTCGGGGCTTTAAAAGTAAAAATCTTTCCGAGGAAGACAACAGTATTCAACAATGTACATTTTTCATTTGACATTTTGAATTGAATTGAATTGAATGTCTTTATTGTCATTATACCAGGGTACAACGAAATTAAGATAGGCTCAGCTTAAATGTGCAGGACAACATACAACACAGTCACGAACAGCATACAGTATACCCAACAGTAGTAGAAAAATACCCAACAATAATAGAAAAAAAATATATATAATACAAAAAATATAGGCTACATCTGCACATATTGCACTGTACATCGTACATAGATATTGCACTAGATATTGCACTGAAGTGGCTTATATTGCACAGTGGGGAGGGGAGAAGGGGGAAAGGGGAGATCAGTGCATGTTTGAGTTCAAGGTGGTTATTGCTCTAGGGAAGAAACTGTCTTTCAGCCTGTTTGTTCTTGATCTCATGCACCTGTAGCGCCTCCCGGAGGGCAACAGTTCAAACAGGTGGAAGCCACTGTAACTCTGCATCGAGATTTAGGGAATTGTTACTTTAAAACGTAACAGCGGCAGAAAAACTGTATTTCTCTATGATGGTTCAATTTAGCTATTAATCCGCAGATCATATGCGTGCTGAACCGTGGGGGTTGATCCGTACGGATCACGGATCAACTGCGATCCGTTACACCACTAGAATATAACAGGAACAGGTAGTCCTACATACCCCTTTACAGTAGCATATAATTTATTTGCTAGGTTGAAAACCCATCCCCTATATCAGCCAATCGCTGTGGGCATTCTGAATAAGCTCGTTCATGAGAAACAACGTCATCCATAGCAACGACGTCAACCCCGCCCTCACTCTTAGCTTGAAAATTCTAGGAATTCCTTAGTATGAGTTTGTCTTTGCAGCTTTGTGAATAGGTTTTAAGGTGGGACTCCTAACTAAAAGGTTTTAGTGCGATTTAGAAGTACTCCTAGTGGTAAGATAAAATTCTTTGTGAATACGGCCCCAGGAGCCTTACCACTAAGTTTAGAACATAAGAATACATAATGATGAGAACGGGCCGTTCGGCCCATCTTGGCTCATCATGTCCTAATCTAAAGAGTATCTAGTACTGCATCTAGCCTGGACTTGAGTAGCCCAAGTGTTTCTGCCTCTACTACCTGACCTGGCAAGCTGTTCCAGGCATTGACAACTCTCTGTGTAAAGAAAAACTTCCTAATATCTGTGCGGAATTTGCCTTTAACTAATTTCCACCTGTGGCCTCTTGTTCTGCTGACCCCACTTATCTTAAAAAATCTTTGGTATTTTACTTTGTTAATCCCTTTTAGGAATTTAAAAACCTCAATCAAATCCCCCCTAAGTCTCCGTTTGCTAAGTTTAAATAGATTGAGTGCCTTAAGTCTATCATCATAACTTTTACCTTTCATACCAGGTATCAGTTTAGTTGCCCTTCAAGTTTAACAGGGCTGTGGGTCCTAGTGCCCCGTCACCACTAGGTGGCGGAGTCGAGCAGATTTACATCTGTCACCACGTGACACACGCACATTAATTCTGTATATGACAGAGATACAGTAAAGCGTCACACCCACAGCTGAGAGCTGAGGTCTAGTACACATCACACATACTGACATAAAATCAAGCACACATTTTTAACAGATTTTTAAAAGAGTTGTGGAGGATGCTTGAAGATGTTAACATACCAGACGACTTCTGTGGAAAACAGCATTTTGCTCAAATAGGTCAAATTAAATTGTTAAGTAAGCAATTCACTTGATAGGTGCTTTTTGCGGCTTTTGGGCTAATTAAATAATATAAATATCTGTGGGTATAATTCAAAATAATAAAACAAATTCTCATTATTATGGTATTATGAATGTCAATTACAAACAAGAAGAGTTCAGAAGTAAAAGTTAAATTCCTGATGCACTGTATACTTTGTTATTGTTGTAAATGCATGTTCTAGACATGAGTAACATCTCCAGTTTGAACGGTAGAAGTCTCGCTGTGTTCCTGGCGCCCGATCAGTTTCCAGCAGCAGGCTGGGACCTTCGGTGTGTAGCTGGCCTCATTCTTCAGGAATATATACAGCAAGCAGTCCATTAGTGGGCTGATATACCACAGAATAATGGTTATATTGTCGAAGATAACATATAGCAGTGGGCTAAATTCACTCAAGAATAAATGCCTGGGTAAAATCAGCACAATATAATTTGCCAGGACGAGGACCAATGTGCCCAGAATCCTTTTCTTCTCTTTGACGGGGACTGAGATCAAACGGGAGAGGGGTCTCCACGTGCCCACCAAGAAAAACACAAGAAGCGGGATTGGGAGGAGAGAAATGATGAAGAATGACAGATTGTGTGTTTTTTCTTCATGAAGATAAAATAAAATCTCGCCCGGAACGCATGCTGGGATAGACTCCAGCCCCCCCCCGCGACCCTGACCAGGAATAAGCGGCTTAGACAATGGATGGATGGAAGATAAAATAAGAGCATGTAACTTAGGACTGACAGCAGTACAGAAGACACCCAGACAGCCAGCGAGATCAGGATCGAGTGTTTGATCGTGCGGTAAAATCGGTACCACAGAGGATGGACGACCACAAGGTATCTCTCCAGGGCGATGCACAACATGAACCCAATACTGGCTGTTATACCACAGTCAAAAATGTAAAGTAATGCAATGGTAATGGATGGTGAGAAGTCAAGTACTAGAATCATATAGCCAGGTCTACCAATGAGCTGGAGTAAATCTGAAATGAGGAGGTTTATGAGGTAAACAGGGGAAACATGATTACCCTTGACCTGATGATACAGAACAAAGCAAGCCCAGCAGAGAACTGGCAGCTCAATACAGAGAGTTATCCAGCCAATCACAATGCTGACTAAACCAAGAGGGTTTCTGTAGTCATTGACTGTCTCATTTATCCTGTAGCCATAGATTATCTCATTTATCTCATAAAATGCTGAATTAAAGCCATCCATGGTGACCTGGTCAGCTTCTGGGTTTGTAGTTTGTGATTCTTCGTGTCCTGTGAGCTTTTCAGTGGCACCTCTAAAATAAGAAAATAATATTAGTGTTTCTTCTCACTTCACGTAAAGTAAAAATTATTTGGGCAACAAATTATTTCGAAAAGTTCAGCTTCCTCACCAAACATTAGTGTGGACACACACGCAGAAACACTACTTACTGTACAAAATACACAAAATCTAAATATTGAGGCAGCATTAGCATATTCCAATATTATGGTGTCAAAAATGTGTTGTGAACTTGAATACTAAAATAAACAGAACAAACTATGCAGTGGTTAGATTGAACTGCCCCTTTTGTCTTAACTTTCATTAGAGTTGGTCATGTTGAGCTGTAATAGAGACGTTATATTTCCCATGTGTTATGGAGCTCCAGACCCCAGCTGATTCCCAATCCCATATTGTCAGAGAGCAGGGGTGAACTCACCAGCAGAAGCAGTTTGGACAGAGCTCTTCCTCCCAGTGACACTCGATGCTGTTTGAGGGCAGCTTCTCCTCTCAGCTTCATAAACCCCAGTGCAGTTCTGAAGAACTGACGTAGGCTAGTAAAATGGAGGAAATGACACAATTCATGAATCCAGGAAAAGCCCCATGAAAGGAACTGTGGTGAAGTAAGCCAACCCCAAATAACACACAAACATCAGAAAGCATTACAATTTAAGATAGTGGTGTGAGTCCATCAGTACAGATGCAAGTGTAAATGAGAGTGAGTGTGGGAGCTGGCAGTGTCACTACACTCGTAACAGTGCTTCCCTGAGTATGTTTTCAGTCAGAGCAGGTAACAGTGTTTCTCTGAGTATGTTTTCAGTCAGAGCAGGTAACAGTGGCATTGCTACACTGCAATCCTCTTTTCTTTTTGTTTATGATTTTTACAGTTTTTTGTCTCCCAATTTAGTGGCCAATTATACCCTCTATTTATTTACATTTACCCTCCCCGCACGAGCCCGCTGCTCATCTCTACGAGGCAAGCTAATTCTCAGAGGACAGTGAACTCCGCTTCCTTTGAGACGGAATTTGCCCACCTGCGTTCTGGAGACTCCCTTACGTGCTTCACGGCGGACCCGAGCCGGCTCACCCTCCCCCCTCCCCCTGGGGTGGACAGGTAAACACTTTGGAGACATTGAATGATACAGAGCTCATAAAAAGGAACCGCCTCAATCGCGAGGGTATTATATAGCCTATATAATATTATATATATTATATATAGATACCCGCTGATTGTTTACGAGATGCAGACATGTAACCAATTGACTAGTCAGTATTCTTGGTTTCATGTTAAATCAGTGACACGTAGCCTACATTTGTATTTTAGAATCTTTATTAGAATATAATAAGGGTGCATCGGATCATTTTTCGGATCAGCAAAAAAAATAACGGGGACCAAAGGCCAAAAATGACCAGGAACTATTCTCAAGGAATTGAATGAATGATAATTTCAGCTTTTCAATTTAAGTTATTTCACTAAATCTTTATTTGAAAATTTCACAAAATACATTTTTAGATTCAGTACGCCTTAGGCGATTTAATTAGGGTGGTCTTATGCCTGAATTAATTTAATAAAAAATGTAAAGATCGCTAACGTTTAAATTTAATTTAATTCGGTCGCGTTTCTAAAAACCTGCCTCCCAGAAAGGCATTTAGTATGAAAAACAAAGCAAACCAAAACATACATGGTTGTCTATCTCTTCGCTGTAACTCTGCAGATTTAGATTTAGATTTAGGGAATTGTTACTTTAAAACGTAACAGTGGCAGAAAAACTCTATTTCTCTATGATGGTTCAATTTAGCTATTAATCCGCGGATCATATGCGTGCCGAACCGTGGGGGTTGATCCGTACGGATCACGGATCAACTGCGATTCGTTACACCACTAGAATATAACAGGAACAGGTAGGCCTACATACCCCTTTACAGTAGCATATCATTTACTTGCTAGGTTGAAATCACGGGCAGAGACCCATCCCCTATATCAGCCAATCACTATGGGCATTCTGAGTAAGCTCGTTCATGAGAAACAACGTCATCCATAGCAACGACGTCAACCCCGCCCTCACTGTTAGCTTGAAAATTCTAGGAATTCCTTAGTATGAGTTTGTCTTTGCAGCTTTGTGAATAGGTTTTAAGGTGGGACTCCTAACTAAAAGGTTTTAGTGCGATTTAGAAGTACTCCTAGTGGTAAGATCAAAATTATTTGTGAATACGAGCCCAGGAGCCTTACCACTAAGTTTAACAGGGCTGTGGGTCCTAGTGCCCCGTCACCACTAGGTGGCGGAGTCGAGCAGATTTACATCTGTCACCACGTGACACACGCACATTAATTCTGTATATGACAGAGATACAGTAAAGCGTCACACCCACAGCTGAGAGCTGAGGTCTAGTACACATCACACATATTGACATAAAATCAAGCACTGATTTTTAACTGATTTTTAAAAGAGTTGTGGAGGATGCTTGAAGATGTTAACATACCAGACGACTTCTGTGGAAAACAGCATTTTGCTCAAATAGGTCAAATAAAATTGTTAAGTAAGCAATTAACTTGATAGGTGCTTTTGGGCTAATTAATAATATAAATATCTGTGGATATAATTCAAAATAATAAAAGCAATTCACAAAGGGTTATGGTATTATGAATGTCAATTACAAACAAGAAGAGTTCAGAAGTAAAAGTGAAATTCCTGATGCACTGTATACTTTGTTATTGTTGTAAATGCATGTTCTAGACATGAGTAACATCTCCAGTTTGAACGGTAGAAGTCTCGCTGTGTTCCTGGCGCCCGATCAGTTTCCAGCAGCAGGCTAGGACCTTCGGTGTGTAGCTGGCCTCATTCTTCAGGAATATATACAGCAAGCAGTCCATGAGTGGGCTGATATACACCAGCATACTTGTTATAATTGTGAAGATAATGTACAGCAGTGGGCTAAATTCACTCAAGAATGATGTAATGAAAGAGAATAAAAGGATGGGTAAAATCAGCACAATATAATTTGCCAGGACGAGGACCAATGTGCCCAGAATCCTTTTCTTCTCTTTGACGGGGACTGAGATCGAGCGGGAGAGGGGTCTCCACGTGCCCACCAAGAAAAACACAAGAAGTGGGACTGGGAGGATAAAAAAGATGAAGAATAACAGACCGAGTGTTTTAAATTCTTCAAAAATATTAATGATAATGTAACTTAGGACTGACAGCAGTACAGAAGACACCCAGACAGCCAGCGAGATCAGGATCGAGTGTTTGATCGTGCGACGAAATCGGTACCACAGAGGATGGACGACCACAAGGTATCTCTCCAGGGCGATGCACACCATGAACCCAACACTGGCTGTCAAACCAGCAAAATAAAATGCATGTAATACATCTGATGTTGTGAGGTCAAGTCCTGGAATCATATAGCCAGGTCTACCAATGAGCTGGAGTAAATCTGAAATGAGGAGGTTTATGAGGTAAACAGGGGCAACATGATTACCCTTGACCTGATGATACAGAACAAAGCAAGCCCAGCAGAGGACCGGCAGCTCAATACAGATAATTAACCAGCCAATCACAGTGCTGACTAAATAAACAGTGTTTATGTAGTCATCGATTATCTCATTTATCCCGTAGTCATCGATTGTCTCATTTATCTCATGAGATGTCGAATTAAAGCCATCCATGGTGACCTGGTCAGCTTCTGGGTTTGTAGTTTGTGATTCTTCGTGTCCTGTGGGCTTTGCAGTGGCACCTCTAAAATAAGAAAATAATATTAGTGTTTCTTCTAACTTCACAGTAAGTAGTGTTTCTGCATGTGTGTCCACACTAATGTTTGATGAGGAAGCTGAACTTTTCGAAATAATTTCTTGTTGTCCAAATACATTTTTGAGCTTACAAGGTGTAAATATGTTTGAAAACAAAATACACTAAATCTAAATATTGAGGCATCATTAGCATATTCCAATATTAAGGTGTCAAAAATGTCTGTTGTGAACTTGAATACTAAAATAAACAGAACAAACTATGCAGTGGTTAGATTGTAATGCCCCCTTTCCCTTAACTTTCATTAGAGTTGGTCATGTTGAGCTGTAATAGAGACGTTATATTTCCCATGTGTTATGGAGCTCCAGACCCCAGCTGATTCCCAATCCCATATTGTCAGAGAGCAGGGGTGAACTCACCAGCAGAAGCAGTTTGGACAGAGCTCTTCCTCCCAGTGACACTCAATGCTGTTTGAGGGCAGCTTCACCACTCAGCTTCATAAACCCCAGTGCAGTTCTGAAGAACTGACGTAGGCTAGTAAAATGGAGGAAATGACACAATTCATGAATCCGGAAAAGCCCCATGAAAGGAACTGTGGTGAAGTAAGCCAACCCCAAATAACACACAAACATCAGAAAGCATTACAATTTAAGATAGTGGTGTGAGTCCATCAGTACAGATGCAAGTGTAAATGAGAGTGAGTGTGGGAGCTGGCAGTGTCACTACACTCATAACAGTGCTTCCCTGAGTATGTTTTCAGTCAGAGCAGGTAACAGTGCTTCCCTGAGTATGTTTTCAGTCAGAGCAGGTAACAGTGTTTCTCTGAGTATGTTTTCAGTCAGAGCAGGTAACAGTGGCATTGCTACACTGCAATCCTCTTTTCTTTTTGTTTATGATTTTTACAGTTTTTTGTCTCCCAATTTAGTGGCCAATTATACCCTCTATTTATTTACATTTACCCTCCCCGCACGAGCCCGCTGCTCATCTCTACGAGGCAAGCTAATTCTCAGAGGACAGTGAACTCCGCTTCCTTTGAGACGGAATTTGCCCACCTGCGTTCTGGAGACTCCCTTACGTGCTTCACGGCGGACCCGAGCTGGCTCACCCTCCCCCCTCCCCCTGGGGTGGACAGGTAAACGCCGCCCCCGATCGGGGCTCCCCACCACACGCACACACACACTCACTCGCACGCATGCACGCGCACGCACGCACACACACACAGACACACACACACTCGCTCGCACACTCGCGCACACACACACACTCACACTCACACACTCGCTCGCACACGCACGCACGCACACTCTCTCGCACGCGCACGCACACACACACACACACACACACTCACTTGTAGGATTCCACCAGACCACACTGTTGCGAGGATCCTCCTGAAGGCTAAATGTGTAATGCAGTCTGTGCCCAGTTCCACGCTGTGTAATGCATGTTATTGGCTAGAGGGCCCTCCTGTGTGGACTCCCTATTGGTCCCTAGAGAGAGTATTACCCAGCAGCATCAGGTGGAAGGGCTTTGACAGGTGGTGACCTTTAACCTGTAACCCCTCCCCCTTGATGACATCTAATCTCTACGTTTCCCATTGACAGTGACTCTAAATGACCTGAAAGGTATCGCTGGTAGGAACTCTGGGTAATATGCTAATTGGACCCCATAGCTATTTAAAAAAGTCAAAATTATTGTCTTTTCTGAATGGGGGAAATGTTATAAGATTCATAAAACTAACACTAAATAAACAGGTTTCTGTCCATGTGGTTAATAGGAAATATATATGATATAACTGAATTTAAGCATTAATTCCTTAAAAAAGGTTTTAAAAGTATGTGTCTTTTAAAACCAGGTAAAACCAGGTGCACTCTATGGTGCCAACATTGTTTCCTCAAGATGTTCCCATATTCCAAGATGATAACGCCCCCATACACACTGCTAAACAGATTCAGGAGCGGTTTCATGAACACCAGGGTGAAGTCAAACATCTTCCATGGCCTCCACAATCACCAGATCTAAACATCATTGAACCTTTATGGGAAGTTCTGGATTATAGAGCGCGGAGTAGATTTCCACCTTTTTCTCTTTTTCTAAAAAGAGCTGGAGGCTTTCCTTCAGGGAGAATGGTCCAGTATCCCACTAGAAACAGCTTTAAAAACTTGTATAACAGCATTCTAAGAAGGATTTAATCTGTTCTGAGGGCAAACTCTGGCCCAACTTTTCATTAGTTCATTAATATTCATATATTGTTTTATTTTTCCATTATTTTGTATATTCTACCTCCTGTATATTCATAAAATTCTCCTTTATGCAAAAGCAGTATTTACTCAAGTTATAAAATATTAGTTCTATAAATATCTTTGTTGGCATTACATTTATTATCTGCCTCAGAATGTTGTCATTCATCCTAGAATGTATTTAATATAAAACATTGTAATATGTGTCATATTCCCCCTTTTTCAAACTCAAAGTACGTTTAAAACTGAAAGAGTCAGAAGATCCTACCTGCTGGATGTGACAAAGTGCCTGAGTCTCTGAGCGTCTGTCTCTCTTCTCTCTTTCTTTACTCCTTCTCTTCGTCTCTTTCAGTCCCTCTCTCTCTATCTCTCTCTGTCTCTGTGTTTATAAACCTTTATACCTTTATTTCCTGGATTATTATCATGGATGAATTTCCAGGAGAGAAGACAGAGAGATACTCTTCTTCAGTTCCTCCCCGTTTCTGAGGCTCACGCAAAATGCAAAATGGATCTGTTTAGTTTTTCGCCCGATATCCAGATTTACATAAAACACAAATATTTAAGAGCCAGTTTTATCATGGCTGCTAGAGGAACTGCTCCCTCCTACCTCCAGTCACTCATCACACCCTACACCCCAGCCACACCCCTCCTCTATCACACCCTACACCCCAGCCAGACCCCTCCTCTATCACACCCTACACCCCAGCCAGACCCCTCCTCTATCACACCCTACACCCCAGCCAGACCCCTCCTCTATCACACCCTACACCCCAGCCACACCCCTCCTCTATCACACCCTACACCCCAGCCAGACCCCTCCTCTATCACACCCTACACCCCAGCCAGACCCCTCCTCTATCACACCCTACACCCCAGCCAGACCCCTCCTCTATCAGACCCCACCCTACACCCCAGCCAGACCCCTCCTCTATCACACCCTACACCCCAGCCAGACCCCTCCTCTATCACACCCTACACCCCAGCCAGACCCCTCCTCTATCACACCCTACACCCCAGCCAGACCCCTCTGCTCCACCTCCTCTGGCAAACTGACTGTCCCTTCCCTCCGGGCGCCCGGCAGCCACTCCTCACGGTCTCGCCTCTTCTCTGTCCTGACCCCTCGGTGGTGGAATGACCTTCCGCAGTCGGTCAGGACCGCGGAATCACCGGCAATCTTCGGCAAGAGACTCAAAACCCACCTCTTCAGACTCCACTACCACTGAATTCTGTACATTTTACTAATTGTCATCACCACTGCTTACATTTTTAATACTGCTTTTTGGAATATGTATCTATGTTGAAGGCTGTCCAAAAAAATTTATAATAATAATAATCTACTAAATGCACGTTTGGTAAGTCGCTCTGGATAAAAGAGTCTGCTAACTGCCGTAAATATAAATGTAAACAATGATATGAAGCAAAGCAGGGATTTTGATTTGAACCAAATCACAGATATCTTATAAATTCAGGTCAGTCGTATGAAGTTGTTTTCCCGTTTCAGCTGAATGTAGCAGTGAGCACGCAGGTCAGTTAAAACATGTCCTGTGATGAAGAGATGAACTCTAAATGTAAAAATATAAAAATTGTTAAATGCAGCTGAGGACACGTGATGCATAGGTCATGGAGGATGTCCGTGGATACGTCACTGTGTTTTTTTAGGGTCATAAGCTCTGTTTGTATGTGTTTCCTTTGGTAGGGTGATGCCAGCGCTGTGTGTTTGGCCTGCAGCGTGTAAACACACAACAGAGGTCAGGAGTGTCCATTCTAATGACCGCACCATGAGGGACACGCTCTTAAACCCAACTGCAAAAGAGGAAAACTATTTCCCTTTTGAAGCAACTGCATAGCTTGTTAAAAATGGAATAATTCAGTGAATTCCTTGTCATTTTCATAGCAGTCACATGATGCTGATTTTACAATCAACAGACAAACTTAACCGTAATGCCATGCCCTGTGTTATTCTCTTTTAATCTCCCGCTCGACCAAATTCCACCCTTTCGTATAATAAGAGGCCCTAAGAGGATACGTCTGCATGCTCACACCCTCTGCTCTGATTGGCCCTTAGAGTATACGTCTGCATGCTCACACCCTCTGCTCTGATTGGCCCTTAGAGGATACGTCTGCATGCTCACACCCTCTGCTCTGATTGGCCCTTAGAGGATACGTCTGCATGCTCATACCCTCTGCTCTGATTGGCCCTTGGAGGATACTTCTGCATGCTCACACCCTCTGCTCTGATTGGCCCTTAGAGGATACGTCTGCATGCTCACACCCTCTGCTCTGATTGGCCCTTTGAGGATACGTCTGCATGCTCACACCCTCTGCTCTGATTGGCCCTAAGAGGATACGTCTGCATGCTCATACCCTCTGCTCTGATTGGCCCTAAGAGGATACGTCTGCATGCTCACACCCTCTGCTCTGATTGGCCCTAAGAGGATACGTCTGCATGCTCACACCCTCTGGGCCTCAAGGTTAAGTGAGAAAACTAAATACAATCTTATTTAGAAACCATGGAAAGGGATATTCACACTGGTCCCAGTCAGATAAAGTTATTTTATTGAATAAAATATATCTATCACTTAATTTGTGAGGATGGAATGAAATGGAATAAAATGTTGATCGTGTCAGGGAATCTTGCTGCTTTTCATCAGCTGTGAAATATGAAATGCTTCTGTATGTTCTTCTCATTTGCTTTTTTTTTAATTTTTTTAATTTTATTTCTTAAATTATTGTATTTAACATCTGGTATTCGATATACTATGATGTCCTGTATGTCTGTATAGCTGCTAGGTTTTTTACTCTGGTTTTTAAATATATTTATTATCCAGTATGTTGTTATGTCCTGTATGTCTTGTGTGTTCTTTCACTCCTGTATCATTGTTGCTGTGACAAACCAAATTTCCCCCCGGGATTAATAAAGGCTATTCTATTCTTCTATTCTATTCTGAGAAAAGATCTGAATTCAGATTTTCTTTCAACGAGATGACCAAGGAAAAAGAAAAGGTTTGCAGACCAAATCTCAAAAGTTGACTGAAGTTTAGAAGCTGCTGGAATTCAAATTCAAATAATGAACAATATGAAGAGCGTGTGTGTCCATGAGGACCAGCAGGTGATATGGGACAGCCTCCGAGAGGAGAGCTTCTGCAGCCCAGGGCCACACTCAATTTCAGCTGAAAAAGCACAAAAGTGAAGAACAGTAGTTGATGTTCTGCATCCTTTGATTTCTCTCTCTCTCAAGCCCCTCATCCAAAGCGTTTGGCTTCACTCAATTACACATAGAGAAACATATCAATTACTGAAGTCATTTTTCATACATCCAGTAGCGCTTTTGACCCTTTCATAAAAGCCAAATCCTCATTCCCTGTTTTAGTTCTGTGTAAATGAACGTGGACCAGATAAAGTCATAAGGAAAACCATTTGAATATGCAAATTCCTGCTCCGATTAAAACATCGAACTGCGTTCTCAGCTGAGCTGCTCTCCTCGCGAATGCGACCATCGTAATCTCCGCCCCGCTTCTCATCTCATTCATTCAGAAATATACACAATTCCTTCTTATAATTAAAATATACATTTGTCCAGTATCTATCTGCATACTCAATGATCAGACAACATGTTGTGTTTGTGCTTTGACATCGATATACACGGCACACTCACACACACTCACACACAGAGCCACAGAGGGTATTTTACACACACTCACACATTTTAAATGTTTTATTTATGTCCACATAAAGTTACAATATCTCATGAACATAAACAGTGACAGTGCCTTTTGCCGTTAAGAGTCAGTGAGTTACATTAAGTTACACACACACACACTCACACACACACACACACACACACACACACACACACACACACACACACACACACACACACACACACACACACACACACACACACACACACACTCACACACACACACTCACACACTCTCTCACACATACATACATACATACACACACATACATACACACACACACACACACACACACACACACCCCACACACACACACACACACACACACACACACACACTCACACACACACACACAGCTTTACCCAATGGCAGTGTGCAGTCCTCTGAGAGCAGGGTGGTATTGTGAGACCCAAAGGCCCTGGGGAGGAAGGCAGCTGTCACCTCACTTCATTGCCTTGTTGTAGAAGAAGTGCTTTACTGTTGATTTGTTAACATAGCACCCACTCTCTGGGCTTACTGTATCTGAAGCCTTTGAAACCTTTTTATAGATCACATGCGCTTGTTAAAATATTGAAATCCCCCCTCCTTCTCCATATGGCTCTGTTCCTTTCTGTGTGTATTTATTTGTGTGAATAGTACTGATCTGTGCCAGAGCCCCAGCTAAACTCAGCACAGTATCCTGTGTACCAGGCCCAGGGCAACATCACACATATTGTGCACATCATACAGGTGGATATTTGTAGTAAAAGGCATTCTAGAGTAAAACAGCATCGCTGCACTCAGGATGTGAACAGCCTGGTTCATTCCTCCACAGTGCTGCCCACACTGAGTCAACCGGCAATCTGGGCTTCCTTCTTTAAGCACCTAATATATATTTATGTGCTATTACGTTTAAAACAGTATTCATGGAAAGATCCTGAATCGCACTTGAGTCACTTATTTTCACTGCTGTGGCCCACATCGCCCAGCCACAGCACACCAGCAGCACTGGGCCCCAGAGAGAGGCTTTTCCCCACTGGAGTCCACAACTGCCTCCAGAGCACGAGCATGTCTGGCGTAAGACTCACAGGGCGGGACTAGCGCATCGATGATCTCTGCCTCTGGGCCTCTTCCCAGCAGAACTACAACCAACTGAGATGGAGAAGAAGGGCACAAGTCATGATGTATGTTTCAGGAAAAGAGTAGCAAAGGATTTTTAATTTATCTTCTTTGGTCATGGAGGTCAGAGAGGTCTGTATGGCAGTGAGAGTTGTGGGGAAATTAATGGATACATAAAAAAATGATTTTATTTTTCATTTCACTGTCTGTTTGACAGTTAGAACATTCTCTCTCCATTATGACATCACATGATGAGGACACACTCTCTCTCCATTATGACATCACACGATGAGGACACCAGAGGAACCGGCCAGGCAGGGGGCTTGTCATTGATAGGGGCGGGGTCTGAAAGATATCAGGAAGCCCTGGGCTGTGTTCGAAACCGTTCACTCGTTCACTCGTTCCCTATTCTCTATGTAGTGTTCCCTATGTAGTGTTCCATGTAGTGGACGATTAAACTGTTTTCGGACACTACAACTGAACGTCATTTGCGTCAAAAAAAATGTGCCGGATATTCAGGTGACGCAAGTGGATGCGCCCAGTATCATGTAAACAAACCGAGCACTCATGGCAGCAGGTTGAAATGTACTCAGGTAGTATCGGGTTTGCATGTTCAGTTTTGAATGTTAAATCCCAAATAAATTGTTGAAATTCTAATGATGTGCAAGTGTGGTTTTGTCAACTGTGGTGCTGTCTGCTAGCCACTGATTTAGCCACCAATAGCTACAGTTATGGAAGTCGTGAGCTAACTAAGACACGACCGCATTGCATTGTGGTATACGGGAGAAATTGTAGGGTACATTCGCTGTTCACTACAAATTGCTGTGAATTGTGGGTATTTCATAGTGCACTATATAGTGAACGAAATTAACAGTTGAGAATTCGAACAACACTACAAAATGGCAAGCACACTATATGGTGCACTATATAGGGAATAGGGAACGGTTTCGAACACAGCCCTGGAGTGGAGAGATTAGGCCCTGAAGCCTGTGCATGCAGTGCTCTGGCAAACGGCCATCTCTGCTGGGCAGATTCAGGCCTGAGGGCTGGACTGGGATCTGCCCGTCCTGGCCCAGTGAACATGGCACAAGACAGCAGTGGGCAGAGAGCAGTCACATATATTCAAGACTTGATTATTATTTTCAAATGATCTGTTTATTGCATGGCTCTTTGCAGATTTATATACCATTTTAATTGAAAAAATAACAAAAAATGCAACTGAATATAGTTCACTCCTTGTAATTGTATGTTTAAATCATTTTAAATCATTCACTTTGCCAATTAAGCAACATTTTGCTTTATCGCGTTATCAGCTTATCGGATCTATATTGTAGGCCTACTATATTGAGCTCACTCACTTTTTCCATTGTGGCATATCGTGAATTGTCCCGAATACAACCACGCAAGGTGTTTTAGGTGTATTAAACAGTTTTTATTAACACGTACAAAAAGTACAGGCTGCGCCACGCCAAAACGAGTAAATTCCCAGGTGAAAAAGTAGTATACTTTAGTGTATTAGAAATATAACTTAAGTATACAAAAGATATTTCAAGTACACTTTTACTTTTTGTGCTTAATTTCAAGTATATTTAAGTGTACTTAAGTAGTCCTTTAGTAGTACTTGAGTACTACTTGAATACACTTAAAGTGTAATTAGTAATTACCACTTTTAACACACTTTAAGTGTATAATATTTTTTTACCTGGGTTGTCATCACGCAAGTTTTGGGTTATAGCGTGATGACAATAAAATACAATACACGGTCATATTTGGACATCGCTAAATACAAAATAGTCTAAGGATTAATTAAGGATTTAATCTACAGCTAGCATCACTTTCAGTTTTCCATGTGTGTAACATCCTTATTGTTGACAATATTTTATACAATATTTACAAACCAGGGCCGGTATTCACAAAGCATTTTAAGGGTAAAAGTTGGTCCTAACTCGGCAATTTAGGAGCAACTCTGAAAAATAATGGGCGTGTCACTCATAAATTTAGGACTCCTAAATTTTTGGGATAAGAGTATTTCACAAAGGGTTTGAGAGCTCCTAAGCTCCTAAGTCCAGGAGAAGTTAGAAGCAGTCAAGAGGACTTCTAAGTCACTAAAGACCTAGCCTACTCACAGCGATCCGAAAATCTGCTGCTGCCGGCAATCGTCGTCGCAATCGCGTCAACACTTTGGAGACATTGAATGATACAGAGCTCATAAAAAGGAACCGCCTCAATCGCGAGGGTATTATATATATATAATATTATATATATTATATATAGATACCCGCTGATTGTTTACGAGATGCAGACATGTAACCAATTGACTAGTCAGTATTCTTGGTTTCATGTTAAATCAGTGACACGTAGCCTACATTTGTATTTTAGAATCTTTATTAGAATATAATAAGGGTGCATCGGATCATTTTCGGATCAGCAAAAAAATAACGGGACCAAAGGCCAAAAATGACCAGGAACTATTCTCAAGGAATTGAATGAATGATAATTTCAGCTTTTCAATTTAAGTTATTTCACTAAATCTTTATTTGAAAATTTCACAAAATACATTTTTAGATTCAGTACGCCTTAGGCGATTTAATTAGGGTGGTCTTATGCCTGAATTAATTTAATAAAAATTTAAAGATCGCTAATGTTTAAATTTAATTTAATTGATCGCGTTTCTAAAAACCTGCCTCCCAGAAAGGCATTTAGTATGAAAAACAAAGCAAACCAAAACATACATGGTTGTCTATCTCTTCGCTGTAACTCTGCAGATTTAGATTTAGATTTAGGGAATTGTTACTTTAAAACGTAACAGTGGCAGAAAAACTCTATTTCTCTATGATGGTTCAATTTAGCTATTAATCCATGGATCATATGCGTGCCAAACCGTGGGGGTTGATCCGTACGGATCACGGATCAACTGCGATTCGTTACACCACTAGAATATAACAGGAACAGGTAGGCCTACATACCCCTTTACAGTAGCATATCATTTACTTGCTAGATTGAAATCGCGGGCAGAGACCCATCCCCTATATCAGCCAATCACTATGGGCATTCTGAGTAAGCTCGTTCATGAGAAACAACGTCATCCATAGCAACGACGTCAACCCCGCCCTCACTGTTAGCTTGAAAATTCTAGGAATTCCTTAGTATGAGTTTGTCTTTGCAGCTTTGTGAATAGGTTTTAAGGTGGGACTCCTAACTAAAAGGTTTTAGTGCGATTTAGGAGTACTCCTAGTCGTAAGATAAAATTATTTGTGAATACGGCCCCAGGAGCCTTACCACTAAGTTTAACAGGGCTGTGGGTCCTAGTGCCCCGTCACCACTAGGTGGCGGAGTCGAGCAGATTTACATCTGTCACCACGTGACACACGCACATTAATTCTGTATATGAGAGATACAGTAAAGCGTCACACCCACAGCTGAGAGCTGAGGTCTAGTACACATCACACATATTGACATAAAATCAAGCACTGATTTTTAACTGATTTTAAAGAGTTGTGGAGGATGCTTGAAGATGTTAACATACCAGGCGACTTCTGTGGAAAACAGCATTTTGCTCAAATAGGTCAAATAAAATTGTTAAGTAAGCAATTAACTTGATAGGTGCTTTTGGGCTAATTAATAATATAAATATCTGTGGATATAATTCAAAATAATAAAAGCAATTCACAAAAGGGTTATGGTATTATGAATGTCAATTACAAACAAGAAGAGTTCAGAAGTAAAGT
>JAINUG010001469.1:0-22193 GCA_029706075.1 Aldrovandia affinis
ATGTAATGTAATGTATCATTCTCAGTGGAGTGGCATATTTTGATTAAACTCATTAAAATGAGTTTTACAACATGCTAATTAACAATGGTATTGGGCCAGAGATACAAACATTAAAATCCCTTTCTAAATAGTCACTGAAATAGAACTCACTTTCTAAACAGTTCTTTAACTTGCTATGATTGAGGATTATACACAGACTGAGATATCATATCACAGAACCCAAAGGATTGCTTGCTGCTATTCAGGACAATAGTATGTTGTAGTATGAACAAATAACTAGGTTTGGGTCTGAGTTTCAATCTTAGGACATGGTGAAAAGCACAGGTATTATGCAGTGTTATTATAGGGGTGGGATTTGAAAAGGGAGGATGAAGATGTACTTGTGTGCTTAGGAATTTGGGTACAAGAGATATTTTTGTTTTTAATTGAATATTTGGATTGGATGGATGCTAGATTGTGGTTACTACCATTACCTGAGCATCTGTAAACACTGTATTTAACACGTTTTTTAACCAGTCTTTATAATATATGAATAAAATTAGAACAATTAAGGCGTCATGTAATAGGCGAGCGTACATATATATATATACAGTATATATATATTTTTGAAATCGTAAAGCATTTAAACATTGCTTTTTGATATAGGCTATTCTCAATAAAACTAACGAATCTATTTCTTGAATTTAAGCGTTCATTAGCTTTTATATGAATTTTTTTCAGTTACATATACTTTCACTATTCATATCTTTGGTTTTTGTAAAGAATGCACTGATTTCCCAAAATTACTAAAATTAGAGAGCTTCAGACCAATCATCACTTTCATTCGTTCCGTAATGTATTTGTTGAAAGTGTCAGTGATTTGTATTTACAATAATTAAATGTGGAGTGTCGTTTCGCAGGATAATTAAAAGGTGGAATGTTAAGAATTCACAGTTTGGAGTAACAATCTTTAAAATTAACATGGCCCTTTAGTTCAGACATGCGTATACTGGATATTTAAAATCTTGAAAATACAGAAGAACATCAGTATATTTAATCTTGAAATAGTATATTTAATCTCTTTCTATACGTACATATATATATATATATATATATATAGGGGGAGGGGAGGAGAGAGGGGGATATGAGGGGGGGGGTAGTTAATGTATTTACAGTTACGTTAGGTGTTGTCTACCCATGTACTAATGCATATATTGTAAGCCGCTCTGGATAAGAGCGTCTGACAAATACTTAAAATGTAATGTAATGTAGTCTTCACAAGACTGCATACAATCTTTTTGAGTGTAGTGGGATAAACGCAGGTACCTCCATATCATAATTTAACCATCACTTACTAAAACCTAAACAAGTGCCAACATCCAGCTGAGAAATATAAATAAATACACAACAGTGCAACTACACCATTGTTTCCACTTTTACGCATCCAATATGTTACATGTTTTGCTGTATTGTATCTGTTTTTGTGAATTGCAGTCACTCCATGTGACGGTGGGTTTAGGGATTGGTGCCAATCGCAGAACCCCGGGGGTATCGATAAGTTAAACTGTAACTATACAGTTTAACCACAAACTCTGAAGTAACAGAGAATGGGAAAAACAATAACAAAAGGGGGAAACCGAAAATATCACCCAACGGGTGACTAGGTGCCACAAAGACACAAACAAAGGAATAAATAAAACACCAACACCGAGTGTTTGAATGAAAAGATAAACGGCTAGAAGAGCCAAATAACCAATGAAAGAAAAGAAACCCGAAACACAGTCCACAGACTGTCTAACCGGAAAACCAAACTAACTCAGGGGGCCAGGTAAGTTTCCTAAATCGGAGTAGCAAAAAGAAGTCCTACATTTGCTAAGGAGATTCTTAGTTCCTAAAGAAAGTTTCTTTGAGTAGTATCTTTAAAAGACGCTACATACCTTACCGGCTAAATCGTAACAATGGCTTACGATTTCGCATAGAAGCGAATCCAGGTGTGAGTATTTATAGGAAGGTGATTAGTAATTAAGTTCAGGTGAGAACCCTCCACAGGAAGGCACAACACTGCCATCTGGTGGTGGTTCAGGGAACAACCGTGACAGGACCCCCTTAAGGGGCGACTCTGTGACCCTTCAGAACCACGCCGGTGAAAATCTTGGATCAAAGATGGATCCAAGATGTGCCGGGACGGGACAACTCGCTCCTCAGGACCGTAACCCTCCCAGTCCACAAGAAACTGAGTTCCCCTGCCTACTCGCCGCGAAGCCACAATACTCCGTACCGTGTAAGCAGGACCCCCTCCAATGATACGAGGCGGCGCGGCGGTGCCCGGGAGACGCTAAGGCGCTAATAAGTAGTGGTTTTATGCGGGATACGTGAAGCGTGGGATGTATCCGCATGGATTGAGAAGCTGTAAACGAACGGTGACCGGGTTAATTTTATGGGTGATTTTAAAAGGTCAATAAAGCGCGTAGCGAGTTTCAGGACTCTACCCGTAACGGCAGATCCCAGTAGAAAGCCACACCCGTTGCCCCACCACGTCTGATGGAGCTGCCCGCCCGGCGATTAGCAAACTCCTTTTGGCAATCAACTGCGCGCAACAGTGCGTCACGAACCCTCCGCCAGGTAGCCCGACAACGTCGCACAAAGGCCGCTGCGGGAGGGACCCCTGCGTCACCCTCCAGCTCAGGAAACAGAGGAGGTTGAAAACCAAACTGAGCCTCGAAAGGAGAGAGACCTGACGACGCATTACGCAGAGTGTTATGGGCGTACTCCGCCCAGGCCAGATGCCGGCTCCACGATGTGGGATTGGCGGAGGCCAGACACCGGAGAGTGTTTTCCATAGTTTGATTGGTGCGTTCAGTCTGTCCATTGGTCTGTGGGTGAAAGCCGAAGACAGACTGACCGACGCCCTAAAAGGGAACAAAACGCGCGCCAGAATCTGGGCGCAAACTGGGGACGATCGGACACTACGTCTTGCGGCAAGCCGTGAAGGCGAAAGACATGGTCCATCATAAGATGCGCCGTCTCGGCGCAGACGGCAGCTTGAGAAGCGCAATGAAGTGGGCGGCCTTGGAAAATCGGTCAACTATGACCAAAATGACAGTATGACCGTTAGAGCTGGGCAAGCCGGTGACGAAGTCTAAGGCGACATGACTCCAGGGACGGTGAGGAACCGGTAAAGGCGCAGTAACCCTGGCCGGTGCCAGCGGTGACACCTTGTTGCGAGCACAAATGTTACAGGCAGCAACAAACTCCCACGTCCCCTCTCCATACCCCGCCACCAGAACCGTCTACCCAGGAAATCGTGCGTACGGTGTACGCCTGGGTGACCTGTGAGCCGAGAGGAGTGACCCCACTGCAGTACCTGGGCGCGAGCTCCTGGGGAACGAAGAGGCACCCCGTGGACCCCCACCAGGATCAGGCTCAAGGCGTTGGGCCTCATGCACCCTCTTTCTATCTCCCATAAAACCGGAGATAAAATCTGTGCGGTGGGAATAATGGGTGTGGGCGGATGATCCCGTTCGGACCCATCGTACAAGCGCGACAAGGCGTCAGGTTTAATATTTTTGAACCAGGACGGTAAGTCAACAAAAATGAAACCTAGTAAAAAATAATGCCCATCGAGCTTGCCGCGAATTACGACGTTGAGTCCCTGGATGTATTCTAAATTTTTATGATCTGTCCAGACCGTAAAGGGATGTTCCGCCCCCCCTCTAGCCAATGACGCCATTCCTCCAGCGCCATTTTAACCGCTAATAACTCCGATCCCCGACATTGTAATTCCTCTCGGCAGGCGAAAGGCTCCGAGAAAAATATGCGCACGGATGAACCTTTTGGTCCATGGCCGACCGCTGGGACAGTATAGCCCCTACCCCTAGCTCAGAGGCGTCAACCTCTACAATGAAAGGTAACGATGGATTGGGAGAAATTAAAATGGGTTCAGAACAGAATCTTTTTTTTAGTTCAGCGAATGCCGCCTCCGCTTTAGGAGACCATTGGAACCGAGAGGGAACCGTTGTCTTTTTGGTAAGCGCCGTGATGGGAGCGACCACTGAACTAAAATTACGGATAAACCGTCTATAAAAATTTGCGAACCCCCAGAAACCGCTGCACCTGTTTAACAGAACCCGGAGCAGGCCAATCCCTGACCGCAGTCACTTTATTGGGGTCCATTTGGATCCTGCCCTCTGCGACAATGAATCCTAGGAAGGACACTGAAGGTACATGAAACACACATTTCTCTGCTTTTACAAATAATTGGGCTTCTAACAAGCATTTTAATACCTGTCTGACGTGTTTCACGTGCTCAGAGAAGAATTGGAGAAAATCAAAATGTCGTCAAGATAAACGAACACCGATTTCTCCAACATCTCTCTGAGTACGTCATTAACAAACGCCTGGAAGACAGCCGGCGCGCACGTGAGGCCGAATGGCATAACCAGGTATTCGTAATGACCATTGTGAGTATTAAATGCTGTTTTCCACTCATCACCCTGACGGATGCGAACCAAATTATATGCGTTGCGAAGGTCCAACTTGGAAAAATAGACGCTCCTTGGAGACGTTCAAGACGCGGAGTTCATAAGTGGAAGAGGATAACGATTCTTTATGGTAATATTATTTAACCCTCTATAATCGATACACGGTCGTAATCCCCCATCCTTTTTTCCGACAAAAAAGAACCCCGCCCCAGCAGGAGACGTGGATGGCCTGATAAAACCATTAGTTAGAGATTCCGAAATGTATCTCTTCATAGCCGCACTCTCAGGTATAGATAGTGAATATAGGGATCACGTGGGGAACTGTGCCTGGGTGAAGCTCAATAGCGCAATCATAAGACCGGTGCGGGGGTAGCTTGGTAGCCCTTTGCTTACTAAACACCTCGCTAAGATCGGAATAAGTCTCTGGAATGCCGGAAGGTAGCGAGTAACATTCCGCACTCATGAGTTCCATTCCCTCCTTATCCCTTGGAAACTCGTGCTCAATGGGGGCAGTTCGGAATTTTTTATGGGAATCGGAACTGGAGTAGCTAACCGATCTTTTCGGAACTCGTGACAAATTGGGCTCATCGTCCGTGAAGCGGCATGTCTGCCTCTAAAGAATCAAAGGTAAGGATTCCAGGTCACTAATCTCCTCGGCCGTGGACTCCTCCAGTGGGACTTCCCAAGCACCCTGAGGATCCCATTCGAGTTCGTTCTCCGTCTCATTGGAGTGTACGGATGAGGGGAGCATGATTAGGCGAACAGTAAATAGATTCGTCGGTCTCGAATCGGTCTCGTGACTTTTAGACCCACCGAAACCGGAAGACGACGGAATAAAGGTAAACACCCAAGAGAACATTGATCCCCCCCCATTGAACAATAGGGTTTTTATGACTACCCCAGTTCACCTGTGGTTGATGTTTTATTAACCAGGAGTGTCCAAGAACTAATGGGTACGTAGGCGATTCGACCAAAAAAACTTAATTTGTTCTGTGTGCTCGCCGTAAGCGATCCGCATGTTTACAGTCTCCGTGGATTCCTTAATGCGACCGGAACCCAGCGGACGGCCATCAAGAGCGGTAACACCACAAGATTGTGAAAGAACCCGAACAGGTAAGTGAATTCCTTTAGCCCATCCGAGTCCACAAAACAATCAACAGCTCCTGAATCAAGAAATGCGTTTATTTTAATGTTTTGTCTCCCCCAGGATAGTTCAACAGGAATGAAGGTTCGGAAGAAAGAGGACTGATGTCTCACTACCGGCCTCCGGCCCGATAATGAGACTATTCGTTTTCCCTTAAGTTTGGAACAATTTTTAATAACGTGACCCGTCCAGTCGACAGTACCGACAAAAGTCTGCATCCCCTCTGGCCGGGACCCGAAAACTAGCACTGTCTACTTCCATGGGTTCGTCTGCTTTGCCCAAAGCGCTTAGGAAACAGAGGTAAGAATCCTTTCGTAGGTACCAGGTGCTCTCTGTCCCCTCTCTCTCGCTGGCGTTCCTAATACGGTTATCGATCCGTATAGCGGTGGTAATAAGTTCATCTAGTGAATCGGGAATGCCAATGGTAGCTAGCGCGTCTCTCACCGGATCAGATAGCGCGTTAGTAAACAACGTTAAGAGAGGATTCTCAGGCCACCCTGTAACTCCCGCGAGAGTACGGAAGGAAATCGAGAATTCCGCCACGCTTTGGTTACCCTGGCGCATGCGCGTCAATTTAGTCGCAGATTCGCTGTCGTGAAGCTCGTGGTCAAAAACCAACTCCATTCTCTTCATTAAACCCAGCGAGTCTGTCAATACCGGTGCTTGAGAGCGAATAAGAGGTACTGCCCACTCGAGGGCTGCCCCGATAATAATGATAGCACGAGTGCCACTGCGACTCCTCTGAGCTATATCTAGATGGCTGAGTCTGGAATACGATTTGGCACTGAGCTAAAAAACCCCGACATTTACCGGACTCGCCGCTAAAACGAGGAGGAAGCTGAATCTTGCCTCTCGTAATCCCTCTCCCACAGGTGTGCCCCAGCGAGGAGTGACGACCGGATTAGGACCGGCGAATCCCACCGCAGTTTGGGGACGACCGTCGACCATTGTCTGGATCAAGCCCTCCAGTATTTGAACAGACGAGACCATACTAGCCTGGTTGTCTTGCATGACTCGTTGTTGTTCTAATAAAATTTCTATGGCCGTTCTCTGTCTCTCCATTTCTCTGCTTTGCAACTCTGCTATTTGTTCGATACCATGGGGACCCCGCTGACGCCGTGTTCATGGCGAAATCGTACTGTGACGGTGGGTTTAGGGATTGGTGCCAATCGCAGAACCCCGGGGGTATCGATAAGTTAAACTGTAACTATACAGTTTAACCACAAACTCTGAAGTAACAGAGAATGGGAAAAACAATAACAAAAGGGGGAAACCGAAAATATCACCCAACGGGTGACTAGGTGCCACAAAGACACAAACAAAGGAATAAATAAAACACCAACACCGAGTGTTTGAATGAAAAGATAAACGGCTAGAAGAGCCAAATAACCAATGAAAGAAAAGAAACCCGAAACACAGTCCACAGACTGTCTAACCGGAAAACCAAACTAACTCAGGGGGAGCGAGTAAGTTTCCTAAATCGGGTAGCAAAAAGAAGTCCTACATTTGCTAAGGAGATTCTTAGTTCCTAAAGAAAGTTTCTTTGAGTAGTATCTTTAAAAAGACGCTACATACCTTACCGGCTAAATCGTAACAATGGCTTACGATTTCGCATAGAACGAATCCAGGTGTGAGTATTTATAGGAAGGTGATTAGTAATTAAGTTCAGGTGAGAACCCTCCACAGGAAGGCACAACACTGCCATCTGGTGGTGGTTCAGGGGAACAACCGTGACACTCCATCCACGCTCCCTTTAGTGTGTACAGTAACACGTGTGCAGATATTTTATCATTAGATATATGCTGGACTTGTTGGCCGTATATAGCGAATCCGGTGGGGTTGGACTATAGTAAAATCAACAACAACAAAACGTTTATGAAAATAGATTTATTATGATAAAAACAATACATATATAAAACATTTCAATAATCTCAAGAAATAACTATGGTGGGGCAAAAGCGCACATTCTTTACAACAATCATATACTCCAAAATGTCATTGTCCACAAGTATAGGCATTCAGAGGAAAATTCAGATGGTTAGTAAAGTTGATGTTTTGGGAACGGTGGAATTGAGAAGCAATTATTTCTCTCGGGAACACGGTGACAAGCAAGTCAGGACACAAGCGCATCCTCTTCAGGGGTCTGATTGGTTCTTGCGTTTCTGGAAAGCTGCGCATTAAATGTTGACTTTCTCTCTCGGATGTACTGGGCAACATGTACAGTGCGCTGTAATTGGGCGCGGATGAGAGCACGTGTCTTTCTTCAAAAGACACTCAATGGAAAATGGACCGCTAAACTTTACGCATTCCTTTATGACAGAAACACGTGGCTTTGGTGCGTTGGGGATCTTGTCATTGTCTCCCGTGTTGTCAGACCCCCTTTTTACACTGGAGACCAGTTCAGGGAAGATGTCCAGCATACCCTTGAAGTGGCGTCGCAGCATTTTGGAGTTATACGGCTTTCATCAACTTTCCAGAAATTTCTCTTTGAGTTTGGATGCTCGGGATAGATTGGAACCTAAAAGAACAGATACGCGTTAGATTATACAAACTGTATAGGGAACTGGAAAGGAAGAAAACAGCATTGACAAATAATAGCATATCGGCATTCAAGGCACAATTTGAAATTGTCCACATTACAAACCTTCGTGAAACAGTCGTTGGATGACAAGCAGACTCTAATATTATTCATCAGGCCCCTCCTGTCCCCTGAGACAGAGGCTTCCAAGTTGTCCATTATCTGTTGAAAGAAAAGAAAATATTTAAATAAAATGTTACACATTAAGATGCACCAAATTATGATGGTCTAACGTTTAAACAAGTGCTATCTGAAAACATTGCTAACAGATAGCGCAACTTTTACAGATTATATTGTATTTCATATTATGCCATTTCACGCATTTCATACCTGGCAGAAGGTGAGTCTTTTATTCGGAGATTTCTGAATGACACTGGCAATCAGTCCCAAATATGTACTATGGCTTTTGGCATATCGCTGATATTTTCTCCTTTGCATTCCGTTGGGTGGCGCTTGAACCCACAAGCAGCTCCTCTCAACAGTGATATCAGGCACGTTGTTCATCTCTTCGTGGACGGAGGTCGGGAGCAGTTAGTAACTCTGAGCACTGCAGTTGATACTGCGTTTGTGAGCTCTAAGGGTCTCGAATGATGAAGTCCAAGAAGGTCTCGCATATGTACTCTGTTGGAACAATGGGCCAATTAGAAACTGTGAATTCATAAAGCAATGTGGCTTTTCTATCCTCCGAAAAGGTGTTACAAGTTCCGGCGGACCTCTTAATGAGGAATGTTGCCCGTTAACGTCAAATGGTAAGGTATTTTAATGCATCTAAACGTATTCTAATGAAGTAGTTAATATTGTTTTTGTTACTGTCGTCGGTAATTTGACATGTAGAGATTATCATCTGTTATTATAAACTGTTCTTGACTACGGTTAACACTTTGTTGTACGTCGCTCTGGATAAGAGCGTCTGCCAAATGCCTGTAATGTAATGTAATGTATCATTCTCAGTGGAGTGGCATATTTTGATTAAACTCATTAAAATGAGTTTTACAACATGCTAATTAACAATGGTATTGGGCCAGAGATACAAACATTAAAATCCCTTTCTAAATAGTCACTGAAATAGAACTCACTTTCTAAACAGTTCTTTAACTTGCTATGATTGAGGATTATACACAGACTGAGATATCATATCACAGAACCCAAAGGATTGCTGGCTGCTATTCAGGACAATAGTATGTTGTAGTATGAACAAATAACTAGGTTTGGGTCTGAGTTTCAATCTTAGGACATGGTGAAAAGCACAGGTATTATGCAGTGTTATTATAGGGGTGGGATTTGAAAAGGGAGGATGAAGATGTACTTGTGTGCTTAGGAATTTGGGTACAAGAGATATTTTTGTTTTAATTGAATATTTGGATTGGATGGATGCTAGATTGTGGTTACTACCATTACCCTGAGCATCTGTAAACACTGTATTTAAAAACGTTTTTTAACCAGTCTTTATAATATATGAATAAAATTAGAACAATTAAGACGTCATGTAATAAATAGGCGTATATATATATATACAGTATATATATATTTTTGAAATCGTAAGCATTTAAACATTGCTTTTTGATATAGGCTATTCTCAATAAAACTAATTGAATCTATTTCTTGAATTTAAGCGTTCATTAGCTTTTATATGAATTTTTCAGTTACATATACTTTCACTATTCATATCTTTGGTTTTTAAAGAATGCACTGATTTCCCAAAATTACTAAAATTAGAGAGCTTCAGACCAATCATCACTTTCATTCTTTTACGTAATGTATTTGTTGAAAGTGTCAGTGATTTGTATTTACAATAATTAAATGTGGAGTGTCGTTCACAGGATAATTAAAAGGTGGAATGTTAAGAATTCACAGTTTGGAGTAACAATCTTTAAAATTAACATGGCCCTTTAGTTCAGACATGCGTATACTGGATATTTAAAATCTTGAAAATACAGAAGAACATCAGTATATTTAATCTTGAAATAGTATATTTAATCTCTTTCTATACGTACATATATATATAGGGGGAGGGAGAGAGAGGGGGAATATGAGGGGGCGGTAGTTAATGTATTTACAGTTACGTTAGGTGTTGTCTAACCATGTACTAATGCACATCTTGTAAGCCGCTCTGGATAAGAGCGTCTGACAAATACTTAAAATGTAATGTAATGTAGTCTTCACAAGACTGCATACAATCTTTTTGAGTGTAGTGGGATAAACGCAGGTACCTCCATATCATAATTTAACCATCACTTACTAAAACCTAAACAAGTGCCAACATACAGTTGAGAAATATAAATAAATACCCAACAGTGCAACTACACCATTGTTTCCACTTTTACGCATCCAATATGTTACATGTTTTGTTGTATTGTATCTATTTTTGTGAATTGCAGTCACTCCATCCACGCTCCCTTTAGTGTGTACAGTAACACGTGTGCAGATATTTTATCATTAGATATATGCTGGACTTGTTGGCCGTATATAGCGAATCCGGTGGGGTTGGACTATAGTAAAATCAACAACAACAAAAAGTTAATGAAAATAGATTTATTATGAGAAAAACAATACATATTTAAAACATTTCAATAACCTCAAGAAATAACTATGGTGGGGCAAAAGCGCACAATCCTTACAACAATCATATACTCCAAAATGTCATTGTCCACAAGTATAGGCATTCAGAGGAAAATTCAGATGGTTAGTAAAGTTGATGTTTTGGGAACGGTGGAATTGAGAAGCAATAATTTCTCTCGGGAACACGGTGACAAGCAAGTCAGGACACAAGCGCATCCTCTTCAGGGGTCTGATTGGTTCTTGCGTTTCTGGAAAGCTGCGCATTAAATGTTGACTTTCTCTCTCGGATGTACTGGGCAACATGTACAGTGCGCTGTAATTGGGCGCGGATGAGAGCACGTGTCTTTCTTCAAAAGACACTCAATGGAAAATGGACCGCTAAACTTTACGCATTCCTTCTTTATGACAGAAACACGTGGCTTTGGTGCGTTGGGGATCTTGTCATTGTCTCCTGTGTTGTCAGACCCCCTTTTTACACTGGAGACCAGTTCAGGGAAGATGTCCAGCATACCCTTGAAGTGGCGTCGCAGCATTTTGGGAGTTATACGCCTTTCATCAACTTTCCAGAAATTTATCTTTGAGTTTGGATGCTCGGGATAGATTGGAACCTAAAAGAACAGATACGCGTTAGATTATACAAACTGTATAGGGAACTGGAAAGGAAGAAAACAGCATTGACGAATAATAGCATATCGGCATTTAAGGCACAATTTGAAATTCCCAGGTGAAAAAGTAGTATACTTTAGTGTATTAGAAATATAACTTAAGTATACAAAAGATATTTCAAGTACACTTTTACTTTTTGTGCTTAATTTCAAGTATATTTAAGTGTACTTAAGTAGTCCTTTAGTAGTACTTGAGTACTACTTGAATACACTTAAAGTGTAATTAGTATGCTTTTTTGGAACCACTTTTAACACACTTTAAGTGTATAATATTTTTTTTACCTGGGTTGTCCACATTACAAACCTTCGTGAAACAGTCGTTGGATGACAAGCAGACTCTAATATTATTAATCAGGCCCCTCCTGTCCCCTGAGACAGAGGCTTCCAAGTTGTCCATTATCTGTTGAAAGAAAATAAAATATTTAAATAAAATGTTACACATTAAGATGCACCAAAATATGATGGTCTTACGTTTAACAAGTGCTATCTGAAAACATTGCTAACAGATGGCGCAACTTTTACAGATTATATTGTATTTCATATTATGCCATATTTCACGCATTTCATACCTGGCAGAAGGTGAGTCTTTTATTCGGAGATTTCTGAATGACACTAGCAATCAGTCCCAAATATGTACTATGGCTTTTGGCATATCGCTGATATTTTCTCCTTTGCATTCCGTTGGGTGGCGCTTGAACCCACAAGCAGCTCCTCTCAACAGTGATATCAGGCACGTTGTTCATCTCTTCGTGGACGGAGGTCGGAAGCAGTTAGTAACTCGGAGCACTGCAGTTGATACTGCGTTTGTGAGCTCTAAGGGTCTCGAATGATGAAGTCCCAGAAGGTCTCGCATATGTACTCTGTAGGAACAATGGGCCAATTAGAAACTGTGAATTCATAAAGCAATATGGCTTTTCTATCCTCCGAAAAGGTGTTAGAAGTTCCGGCGGACCTCTTAATGAGGAATGTTGCCCGTTAACGTCAAATGGTAAGGTATTTTAATGCATCTAAACGTATTCTAATGAAATAGTTAATATTGTTTTTTGTTACTGTCGTCGGTAATTTCACATGTAGAGATTATCATCTGTTATTATAAACTGTTCTTGACTACGGTTAACACTTTGTTGTACGTCGCTCTGGATAAGAGCGTCTGCCAAATGCCTGTAATGTAATGTAATGTATCATTCTCAGTGGAGTGGCATATTTTGATTAAACTCATTAAAATGAGTTTTACAAAATGCTAATTAACAATGGTATTGGGCCACAGATACAAACATTAAAATCCCTTTCTAAATAGTCACTTAAATAAAACTCACTTTCTAAACAGTTCTTTAACTTGCTATGATTGAGGATTATACACAGACTGAGATATCATATCACAGAACCCAAACGATTGCTGGCTGCTATTCAGGACAATAGTATGTTGTAGTATGAACAAATAACTCGGTTTGGGTCTGAGTTTCAATCTTAGGACATGGTGAAAAGCACAGGTATTATGCAGTGTTATTTTAGGGGTGGAATTTGAAAAGGGAGGATGAAGATGTACTTGTGTGCTTAGGAATTTGGGTTCAAGAGATATTTTTGTTTTAATTGAATATTTGGATTGGATGGATGCTAGATTGTGGTTACTACCATTACCCTGAGCATCTGTAAATACTGTATTTAACACGTTTTTTAACCAGTCTTTATAATATATTAATAAAATGAGAACAATTAAGACGTTATGTAATAGGCGAGGGATGTATTTTTGGAAACTGAGTTTGCGCCATCCTATGTTACGGATCGCCCTGCCCCGTCAGGCCCCAGTACCAACCCTGCCCTGCCAGGCACAAGCACAGGCACAGACACAGACCCAGACCCGGTCAGTTCCCATGCCAGCTCACCCTTACCCAGCAATGCCAGTGCTGGCAGCAGACTACCAACTCCAGAGGACCTCTGGCCATTTCCAAAAGCTGGTCCCCGAAAACAAACTAATAATGGAAGAAAGCGGCGCAGGACCGCAATTCTAACAGACACACCCGTGAAGCAAGCACTACAAATGGAAACATCACAATCTAAAAACAGGCTGTTTCTGGGGAACAAAAAGGCAAGGGGTAAAAGACACCTAGACGAGTCAGCAGCAGATGAAGAGGAATGCTTCTGCCTAGTCTGCATGGAGCCATTTTCTAACAGCCGCCCAAAACGAGACTTGGGTGCAGTGTGAGAGATGCAAGAAGTGGGCCCATGATGCTTGCACCCCAGGCCACACAATTTATTTGTGCCAGAACTGTGACTCGGAAGATGAGTCTGATTAGATGTGTTTCGTTGTGCATTTTGCTCTTTAATGAATGAGTTCTGTAATGAAATGTACCTGGTTGTTTTTGAATTTTAAAGTTAAAAAAAATGTTTTCTTCACAATTACTGTGTTGTGTTCTTATTTGTTGATAATCCAATGTGACAATTTACCCCACATACTATGACATAGTGTGACAACTTACCCACTGGTGGGGTAAGTCGTCCCAAGTGCACACCCTCTATTTAAGGGTCTACAACTCCATACTGAAATCCATCCATCCATCCATCCATCCATCCATTGTCTAAGCCGCTTATTCCTGGTCAGGGTCGCGGGGGGGTGCTGGAGCCCATCCCAGCATGCGTTCCGGGCGAGAGGCAGGAATACACCCTGGACAGGTCGCCAATCCATCGCACTACATACACCATTCACTCACACACTCATACCTACGGGCAATTTAGACTCTCCAATTAGCCTAACGTGCATGTCTTTGGACTGTGGGAAGAAACCGGAGTACCCGGAGGAAACCCACGCGGACACGGGGAGAACATGCAAACTCCACACAGAAAGGCCCCCGGCCTGGATTCGAACCCGAGACCTTCTTGCTGTGAGGCGACAGTGCTATCCACTGCACCACCGTGCCGCCCCATACTGAAATAATACATGAAAATGCAATTAATACAAAATATGTGCCCAAGACTTCCACCTTTCATTTGGTATGACATTTATACCATTGTGATGTATTGCGCCCAGTACAGGTAAGACAGAGTGAAAAGTGTGCCAACATACCCCGCTCTCCCCTACTGTGTAGGAACAATGGGCCAATTAGAAACTGTGAATTCATAAAGCAATGTGGCTTTTCTTTCCTCCGAAAAGTCGTTACAAGTTCCGGCGGACCTCTTAATGAGGAATGTTGCCCGTTAACGTCAAATGGTAAGGTATTTTAATGCATCTAAACGTATTCTAATGAAGTAGTTAATATTGTTTTTGTTACTGTCGGCGGTAATTTGATATGTAGAGATTATCATCTGTTATTATAAACTGTTCTTGACTACGGTTAACACTTTGTTGTACGTCGCTCTGGATAAGAGCGTCTGCCAAATGCCTGTAATGTAATGTAATGTATCATTCTCAGTGGAGTGGCATATTTTGATTAAACTCATTAAAATGCGTTTTACAAAATGCTAATTAACAATGGTATTGGGCCACAGATACAAACATAAAAATCCCTTTCTAAATAGTCACTGAAATAAAACTCACTTTCTAAACAGTTCTTTAACTTGCTATGATTGAGGATTATACACAGACTGAGATATCATATCACAGAACCCAAACGATTGCTGACTGCTATTCAGGACAATAGTATGTTGTAGTATGAACAAATGACTCGGTTTTGTAGTGTGGGTCGAGGAAGGAAGAGCCACTCGCAGATGTCACGATTATCTAAAAGCTAACTACAAGTAGTCAACCACTAAGTCTGCGAACAGATGAGGGAGCAGGGAGAAAAATGGATGGACAAAGAAAAAGAAACTCCGGGCATAAAGTCCACGGAAAATAATAACAACCCAAAGGTTGTGGACTCTTCAACGAAGAGGTAAGAAACTTAAATGATTTTAGAGACTTTAGCTCTGGGAGTTTTTAACCCAAAAACGAAAGAATGAATCTCGAAAAGGAAATGCCACCGGAGTGACGACAATAACCAAAGCTAGAAAGGAAATAATCCTCCTAGAACGGCAACCAGAGAGTGGCAACGCTAACCTTTTTAAAGAGATCCTAAATAGTACCTTCTCTCTTTAACTGAGAGACCACCAAGTGGAAAACTAATACCTTAGTTCTAGTACCGGCTAGAGCGTAACAATGGTTTTACACAGAAGCGTTTGAGATATGAAAACGCAGCCCTTAAATAGTAGGCGGAATAAACACTGACAATCTACAGCTGGCCACGACCGGAAAACCCCGACAAAAGACCAAATAAGGGAATTGCCAATGACAATGATTCCTCACACAAAACAAAGGGAACAGACCATCACATGGTCAAGCGCCCAGCGGCTGAACAAGGTAAAACCATGACAGGATCCCCCTTAAGGAGCGGCCCCAGCCGATCCCCAGAACCATGCCGATGGAAATCGCGAATAAGATCGGGTCCAGAATATTCCTGGACGGAACCCAGCAGCGCTCCTCAGGGCCATAGCCCTCCCAATCTACTAAGTATTGTACGCCCCTGCCCACACGCCTACTAGAAATAATGCGACGCACCGTGTAAACCGGCTGGCCATCAATAAGTCGAGGAGGAGGCGGTGGTACATCAACCGGAGCCAAAGGGCTAGTCACAACCGGCTTAATGCGGGAGACATGAAATGTGGGATGAACCCTCATGGATCGGGGAAGTTGAAGGCGAACGGTGACGGGATTGATTTTACGGATAATCTTGAAAGGCCCCACAAAACGAGGAGCAAGTTTACGCGATTCAACCCGCAACGGCAAATCGCGAGTGGAGCCACACCCGTTGCCTACACGGTATGACGGCGCCCGGACGACGACGCCTGTCAGCGATAACCTTCTGGCGGGCAAAAGCCCGCAGGAGCGACTCACGCACCTTTCTCCATGTAACCCGACACCGTCGGACAAATGACGCAGCAGACGGCACTCCCACGTCTCTCTCTAGTTCAGGGAACAGAGGTGGTTGGAAACCGAACTGTGCCTCAAAAGGAGAGAGACCAGTGGATGCATTACGCAAGGTGTTATGCACGTATTCAGCCCAGGCGAGATGTCGACTCCAAGAGGTCGGATTGGATGAAGCCAAACAGCGAAGCGTTCCTTCCATAGATTGGTTAGTCCGCTCTGTCTGCCCATTGGACTCAGGATGAAATCCCGAAGACAGACTTACGGACGCCCCCAAAAGGGAACAGAAAGCTCGCCAAAATCGGGGTCCGTGATCGGACACCACGTCCAGGGGAAGACCATGGATACGGAACACATGATCAACCACCAACCGAGCGGTTTCGAGAGCGGACGGCAACTTGGGCAGAGGGATAAAATGAGCCGCCTTGGAGAACCTATCCACTACCACCAGGATAACCGTGTGACCTTCAGATACCGGCAGACCGGTCACAAAATCCATGGCGATGTGACTCCAAGGACGACTAGGAATGGGCAGTGGCCGAAGAAGACCAGATGGTGGAAGCCGAGACCCTTTATTCCGAGCACATATGGAACAGGCCAAACGCATTCACGCACATCACTCTCCATCTTAGGCCACCAGAACCTTCTGGCTAAGAACTCATGAGTCCTGTGAATACCCGGATGACCCGTCAACCGGGAAAAATGACCCCATTGCAACACCTGAGCTCGCACTTTGGATGGTACAAAAAGGCGATCCGGAGGACCACCACCCGGATCCGGTTCCAGACTTTGTGCCTTACGCACCACGGATTCAATACTCCAAGAAACTGGAGCCAGAATCTGAGCGGCGGGAACAATGGGCTCAGGAGAGTGATTCACCTCTGAACCGTCAAATAACCGAGAGAGTGCATCTGGTTTGATGTTTTTAGAACCAGGGCGGTATGTCAGAATAAAATTAAAGCGCGTAAAGAAAAGCGACCAGCGGGCCTGCCGTGAATTACGACGCTTGGTGTCCTGAATGTACTCCAGGTTTTTATGATCGGTCCAGACCGTGAACGGATGTTCAGCCCCCTCTAACCAATGACGCCACTCTTCGAGCGCCAGTTTTACTGCTAACAACTCTCTGTCCCCGACGTCATAATTTCTCTCCGCAGGGGAAAGTCCCTGGGAGAAATAAGCACAGGGGTGGATCTTCTGATCCAGAGGAGAGCGTTGAGACAGTATCGCCCCTACTCCAAGCTCCGAGGCGTCGACCTCTACCACAAAGGGGAGAGATGGATTAGGGGTGATGAGAATGGGTTCAGAGGTGAACCTCCTTTTTAACTCTAAAAATGCTGCCTCAGCTTTGGATGTCCATAAAAACCGAGAGGGAGCAGTTTTTTTTGTAAGAGCCGAAATAGGAGCAACCACGGAGCTAAAATTGCGAATGGAAATCGCGAATACAAGCGGCTGAAATGAGTTTCCTCCGCAGGGTGTCTGGGCTCTCCCTTAGAGATAGGGTGAGGAGCTCGGTCATCCGGGAGGGGCTCAGAGAGCCGCTGCTCCTCCGCATCGAGAGGAGCCAGATGAGGTGGCTTGGGCATCTGGTTAGGATGCCTCCTGGACGCCTCCCGGGTGAGGTGTTCGGGCACGTCCCACCGGGAGGAGGCCTCGGGGGAAGACCCAGGACACGCTGGAGAGACTATGTCTCTCGGCTGGCCTGGGAACGCCTCGGGATTCCCGGAAGAGCTGGACGAAGTGGCCGGGGAGAGGGAGGTCTGGGTCTCCCTGCTTAGGACGCTGCCCCGCGACCCGACCCGGACAAGCGGTAGAAAATGGATGGATGGATGGACGCTGGTAAAATTAGCGAACCCCAAGAATCGTTGGACCTGCTTAACCGATTCAGGGTGGACCAATCCCTGACCGCTGACACCTTCCTGGGATCCATTTGGATACTCCCCTCCGCCACAATAAAACCCAGAAATGAAACGGAACTGGAGTGGAAAACGCATTTCTCGGCTTTGACGAACAGCCGCGCCTAAGAGACACTTTAACACTCGTTTAACGTGTTCTTTGTGTTCAGAAAGATTTTTTTAAAAAATAAGAATGTCGTCTAAATAGACGAAAACAAATCTCTCCAGCATTTCTAGCACACGTCGCTCACAAAAGCCTGAAACACAGAGGGGGCGCTAGTGAGTCCAAAAGGCATGACCAGGTACTCATAGTGGCCGCTGTGAGTGTTAAGCGGTCTTCCACTCATCCCCCTCACGAATCCGCACCAAGTTGTAAGCATTGCGCAAGTCAAGCTTGGAAAACACAGATGCTCCTTGGAGACGTTCAAAAGCAGAATTCATGAGGAAGCGGGTACGGTTCTTGACCGTGATATTATTAAGACCTCGATAATCAATACACGGCCTTAATCCCCATCTTTCTTCCCTACAAAAAAAAACCCGCACCTGCAGGTGACGTAGATGGTCTAATAAAGCCATTTTTAAAAGATTCCTTAATGTACTCTCTCATGGCAGTGCTCTCAGGAACCGAGAGAGAATACAGAGAACCGCGGGGAGGAATTGTACCCGGCTGTAGTTCGATAGCGCAATCATATTTTCTATGCGGAGGTAAAGTGGTGGCCCTTTGTTTACTAAAAACCTCCTTGAGATTAGCATAAACATTAGGCACGCCACTGTAAAGGAAATACCTCCGCACTAAGGAGTTCCAAACTCTCTGATCGCAGGAACTAAAAACTGAGAAGTCATCGACCGGTTCTCTCCAGTCGGCCAGTGGATCCCAGTCTAAACTCCCTCTCTCTCCTCTGACATAACGGAGGGCATGTCTCCGTCCACCGAATCCCTCTCTGTCTCATCCTCAGCTATTTGGGAGGGTGTGTCCTGATCCGGGAACATGTGTCAGATTCGTCCGCGACCGAACTAACCTCGCTCTCAATAGTCTGATAACAAGGGAAGAAGTCCTGCTGACAATGATGGGCACACTGGGAACCCCACTGAATTATGACCTCATTCTGACCACCCCAGTTAATGTGTGGCTTATGTTTGCTAAGCCAAGAATGACCTAATACCAGGGGGTAGGTCGGCGAGTCAACTAAAAAGAATTTAATGTGCTCGGTGTGATTTTTAAAAAGAACACGCATACACACATTTTCAGTCCTGTCGTGAATACTACCAGAACCCAGTGGCCGACCATCCAGTGCCGTAATAATAAACGGGCTGAGGAAGAGCGCACAGGTATCTGTGCGTCCGAGCCCACTTGGCATCCATAAAACAGTCTACCGCCCCTGAATCTAAAAGGCGTCAATCTTAACAGATTGTTCGTTCCAACTCAATTCAATGGGTAAAAAGGTTGAAACGGATGTAGTCAAATGTCTCGCCCAGTGCCTTTCGATCCACTAGTGAGACTGACCTTTTCTTTAAGTTTAGGACAGTTAATCTTATGTGACCCCGTCTGTCTGCAGTAGCGACAGTATTCTGACGAGAGTCAACCCTTTTTGTATTTTGAATGGATAAACTATCCAGTTGCATGGGTTCCTCCCCTCCTTCCCTAGAACTTGACGCTTCAGGACTCCCTCAGACCGGGAAACCAAACGCGCCCAGGCGTAGTTTTATTCCGGTTGTCCCGTCTCTCTCTCTCACGCTCTCTGATACGATTGTCAATACGTATGGCGGTAGAAACCAAGGTTTCAAATGAATCAGGGAATCAAGAGCCGCCAACGCGTCTTTAATTGACTCAGATAGGGCGTTCGTGAATAGCGTACTGAGCGGACCCTCCGACCAGCCAGTTTCACCAGCCAGCGATCTAAATCGGATAGAAAACTCCGCTACGCTAAGCGACCCCCGACGAATCCGAACCAGTCTTATAGCTGCCTCTTTATCAGAGATTTCATGATCAAATACCAGCTCCATCTCCTTCATAAGTTTATTGGAGTCGTCTAAAAAATTGGTGCCTGCGATCGTATAAGCGGAACCGCCCATTCGAGAGCCGCACCAGTCAGGAGAGATAAGATAAGTGAAACTCGTGCATTATTAGACTGATAACAGGACGGTTGAGCCCTATAAATAATCAAGCATTGTGAAATAAACCCTCGACATTTGCCCGACTCTCCGTCATAACGTGGAGGAAGTTGAATTTTAGGTTCACGAGGAGGAGGAAGTGCTTGTGCAACAGTCTGAAGTAACTGAGCCCGGAAACCTGTACCGGGTTTGTGTGCTACTAGTTGCGAAAAATTATTTACTAAATCCCGCATGGAACTTTCCATCGCGAGCAATCTCGCATACATCTCCCTTTGTTGCTCACTGGCCTCTGTTAATTGGAAATGCAGTTGTCGGATGGCCTCCGCTTGACCAGCTAGCAATGTTTGTTGCGTAGCCACAGTTAGCTCTCGATATTCGTAGTTTTTGCTGGCTCAGTCATATTTGGCTTCTGCGTACTGTAGTGGGTCGAGGAAGGAAGAGCCACTGCGCAGATGTCACGAATATCTAAAAGCTAACTACAAGTAGTCAACCACTAAGTCTGCGAACAGATGAGGGAGCAGGGGGAAAAATGGATGGACAAAGAAAAGAAACTCCGGGCATAAAGTCCACGGAAAATAATAACAACCCAAAGGTTTGTGGACTCTTCAACGAAGACGAAGAAACTTAAATGATTTTAGAGACTTTAGCTCTGGGAGTTTTTAACCCAAAACGAAAGAATGAATCTCAAAAGGAAATGCCACCGGAGTGATGAGCAATAACCAAAGCTAGAAAGGAAATAATCCTCCTAGAACGGCAACCAGAGAGTGGCAACGCTAACCTTTTTAAAGAGATCCTAAATAGTACCTTCTCTCTTTAACTGAGAGACCACCAAGTGGAAAACTAATACCTTAGTTCTAGTACCGGCTAGAGCGTAACAATGGTTTTACACAGAAGCGTTTGAGATATGAAACGCAGCCCCTTAATAGTAGGCGGAATAAACACTGACAATCCACAGCTGGCCACGACCGGAAAACCCCGACAAAAAGACCAAATAAGGGAATTGCCAATGACAATGATTCCTCACACAAAACAAAGGAACAGACTCATCACATGGTCAAGCGCCCTCCAGCGGCTGAACAAGGTAAAACCATGACAGGTTTGGGTCTGAGTTTCAATCTTAGGACATGGTGAAAAGCACAGGTATTATGCAGTGTTATTATAGGGGTGGAGTTTGAAAAGGGAGGATGAAGATGTACTTGTGTGCTTAGGAATTTGGGTACAAAGAGATATTTTTGTTTTAATTGAATATTTGGATTGGATGGATGCTGGATTGTGGTTACTACCATTACCCTGAGCATCTGTAAACACTGTATTTAACACGTTTTTAACCAGTCTTTATAATATATGAATAAAATGAGAACAATTAAGACGTTATGTAATAGGCGCAGGCGTATATATATATATACATAGGCGCCGATCCGTGGGTGCTCCCGGGGCCCGAGCACCTACGGAGAAGGCCGAGCACCCACGGGGAAAATTATGCACGGAGCCAAATTTACATTGATTTGATAGCAAACTCCACCTAGCATACGCTGCGCGGCACCCACGGGCAGAAACATAAATCGGCGCCTATGTATATACATATATATACATATATATATATATATATACATATATATACATATATATATATATATATATATACATATACATATATATACATATATATACATATATATATATACATATATATACATATATATATACATATATATACATATTGTGACATCATGAGAGGTTTGACCAGGGCAGGTCGGTGTGGGGCAGTGCAACAACACACAAAAACAGGCAAAACACTGATAGTTCAAACTTAAAGTCCAGGTTTATTTCTCCTCAGGGCATCAATGTACTTTTCTCCAAACAATAATCCAAAATCCAAACATTCAAAA